>JAUMHN010277761.1:0-19044 GCA_032360265.1 Heliamphora ciliata
ACTATGCATTTATATATCACAAACAAAAATATGAAACCATAAATGCAAAATCATCTCAAATGTTTCTCATTAATATGGCAGGGATCCAGAATAAAATACATAAAAGCATGACTTTTCAGTATACATTTCCAACATTGAAATCCTAACCTGGGGAGTTGACTTGGATGCTTGAATTGAAATACGTTAGGCCGACGTAATTTCAAGGAAAATATCTATTTTGGCTACCCATTGCTTAGACATACCTTTTTCAAGGTCTACTATTGTACATATTGATTTCGAGAGCATCCTCTTTGTAATATTCATTAATTGTTAATCTTTTAACCTCTTAACCTGAGTCAACGGTGATTGCTTTAACCATGACCCCATGCCTTTGAACCATCCGGGAATTCATTCTAAGATGCTCTAACCCCAGTGTCATTTCATGCTTGTACCATTCCAAATCCTCAGCTGAACGCTTATCTAGTCACTACCTTATAGTCACCTTCTTTGAAACCGATAAAAAATTGAGCTGACCATCCTTATTGAACTCCAAGTCTGTTTTTGCCCGGTAATCTTCAAAACCCTGCCCCGTAAATCTGTGAGCGACTATGACGAATGTCAGGATAGTACATTATTAGGCTCCAATGCTTTCACGAAAGATTAGGACAATGCACGGAACCATCTTAATGCCTCTTCGAATCGCGAGGTAACCTTTCCTCAACATTACGACTCAAAGTATCGTCAACGTCTGTGTTTAACGAAGTTTTGAAGACTAAGACCCCCGACTGCAGGAATGGTTAAATAAGGGTTTACTCAACTGATTACACCTTTTCAAAGAACCTGACAAGTAGAACTATGCCATCAACAATCTACAGTTAGAAACAACAGCTTCACACTAAGGGACTCATGACATCACTATGTGACAAAGTTTAGACTTTTCCAAACTAGTTCACAGTGGACCCGCAAATCAAACAAATCGGGAAGCAAAAGATTTATACAGACAGCAGGAAAGTGGAAAACAAGTGACACGCCTCGAGTTTAGGACAACCTTAGTATGCAAATAAGGAAAGAGTATCCGTACACATCATTAGTCACGTAAGCTTTTCTCACCAAAATGATAGTGTCCAAATCTGGCCAACCCCACCTTCAATGGAGAATTTCTGACAACGTTATGGGCATCAAAAACCTGATTATGAATTAACCCCCAAACAAAAATAGAACACATGATTCGATAATTACCTTGACCGTATCTTTATCACATTCATTTTACACTGGAATGACCAACTACCGAAGAGAAACGATCCAGTCAACGAAAAAGGCATCCAAACCCTACATACCAATACATGAAGGAACAACGGCAAAAGCTAAGAGAAATGGTACGACACTTAGAAAGACTGGAATAAAAACGAGAGCATGTGACTACTGACTTCGTTGCCAGGATCGTTACAGGAGCACAACAACATTTGAGTTACTGTGGGTCGCCTCAAGAAACGATAACATTTAGGTTATGATGGGTTCCTTCACCAAGATCACTAGTTTTCTATTGGTTAAATCTCATGACACATCGATAGCTACAAGCAAAGAATATGTCCGAGAGATTTTACACCAACTTAAGTTCTCTACCATACCTAAACAAGACCCGCATCTCACCTGGATAGTCTAAACACTCGGTTCTGAACCATCAAAAGTATGTTAAAGGTATGAATAAGGGAAATTAAAGGAAGCTCTTATCCTCGGTCCAAACCTATTTACAACAACAAGCTCCCAACTAGCTTTTACAATCATATGAAGTTTTATGTGTGAACAACACTGCGAGATTATCAGTATACAAAATAGAAGTAGAAAGGAATTGATTGGTTGAAAATAATCCATGCTAGAACCGAAATACAATAACAGAAATTTATATATAACCCAGGATAGTAGCCTTGCGTTAACAATCTATGGTAAAGAACTATAGGATCCTATTGGACAATACTTTTTATGCTAGTAAACAGATTGAGTGTCATGCTTTCACCTCATAAAGTAGAACCAACTTTAATGAACAGTTTAGTGACCCCTTTTCCTTTTCTCTTTCTTAGAAATGGTGGAACAGACGCAAAACCATTGGTGTTCATTGAAAGTAAGCGAAACTAAAAAGGAAGTGGAAGTCCCGAGCCTAGCACAAATTTTGCAAGATCTAACAACCAACTTGGATCGATCGCAAGGGAGGGTACCCCAGGAAGGATCATGGTACTTATCTGACCTAAGGGTACAGAATATTCAAACACCTGAGAGGAAGAATCTTTTCCAAACAACTGAGGTTTGGATCAAGGCTACAAAGCAACAACAACCAATTGTAAGAACTTGTTATAGGTGCAACCAACCAGAACATAAAATGATGCATTGCCCGATGAGGATTGGAGAAGGCAATCAAGGAGGACCACTACGAAATAACAAGAAGGTCATACGCTCGAAACCTTATTCTCAAGATGACCAACTGGAACAACTAGGAAAAGGGGCACCAAAATTAAAAATCTGTTATCAATGCCATAGGCTCGGCCATAAAAGATTGGAGTGCCCACTACGAGAAAAACTGAACTACAACCACTATCAAACAAAATAGAGTTGCGGAGATCAAACAAATTTGTTACAACAAGGAACAAGTGGTGTGAAAAAGGTGGTGCAACTCGACAATCTATTTTAATTGCAGTAAGTTTGGACATAAAAAGTTTGAATGCCCGCTACCAAGGGGAAGAAACTACAACATTCGTAAAAAGGGAACGAGCAGTTTGGAAAAGATGATACAACTCTACCAACAAGAGAACCGATGAACAAAAGTGCCCACTACGAAATTCGTTGATGATCAGAGGTACGCCCGAATCCGCAAACTCTAAGATATACGTTAGTTAAACTTGTTCCATTATCTCAAGAAAGGGTACGCTTAAAGGACAAGGGCTCTTAGGTTAGCACTAGTCAAACAATTCTTGCGCCACAAGTATACTACATGATCATTGAAAATTTCGTAGTAGTCGATTTAAGAGATTAGTAAGGTTACACAACCGTTTTTCCCCAAATGTTGAACGTATTAACCCAACCTTATCCACGCTCCCAATAATGAACAACTCAAGGACACAACTTCGAAGAAAAGAGATAAAAGTAATCAGTACAACCTTTCGTATGAAATTTTGAGGACAAAATTTATTTAAGGGGGTGGATTGTAACACCCCGGTCCGGACCCTAGTAGTAACCACCTAGATTGTAACGACCCGACCCGGATCCTAGTTGTAACAGCTCGGACTGTAACTACTCGCGGAACGATCTAAGCCCAAATCTTAGTATTAGCGACGGATGGATAATGAGAACCTAGGTCGCTACATAAACAAGGAAAACCCTAATTAGCCCGAAAATCCAAAGTAACACGAAACCCTAATTATGCCCCGAAAACCCTAAAAGAGACAAAATACTCAGAGACAAAGTCTTAACACTTAGAAAAGTCTTGGAACAGCTTAAATTAATTAAATAACATAAAATATTAAATTAAAAATCAAAAATTCTCATAACTAAGGTAAAATGACCATTTTACCCATAGTACAGCAAAAAGTCTTAAAAATCCAAAATTTGACACATGGACACCCAAAATTAGATATTTTCCTTCACTATTCACTGATCTATTCGCTGACTCGTTCACTACTCATTGATCCGTTCACTAATCTGTTCACTAATCTGATTCGTTCACTGACCCTTTCACTGTTCACTGATTTATTTACTGATCTAATCCGTTCACTAACCCATTTACTGTTCACTAATCTATTCTCTAATATGACTAGATACCTTCTTTCCTTTATAAGTTCGTTGGGATGTTTGGCAGAGGATGGAGGAGAGGGCGGGCATGGATCTGATGCATGGTTGCGGTACATTTGGGTTTTTGGTCTTGCTAGATAGCCCATTCTGCCGAGAGTGGTACTTGGGAGAACGGGTTGTTTGGCAGTCCCTAGGCCTGGATCATTTTTGGATCCCCATGCCTCCTCTAGCTTCTATGCGTTTGATAAATTACACGGGCGACCTCGCTATTATGCTAGAGGTAGCTGGAGCTCCAATGTCTATTTTCCTAGAGCTGGTTGGAGACTACACGACATGAGCGAGAGGCCATCTGATGGGATCGATGGGTCCTTGTCCAGGAGCTGCAGAGGATCTACTAGCTGGGCTAGGTAAAGCCAGAGGAAGAGGGAGAGAGGCAGCAGCCCCGAGAGCAGGAGCTAAGGCTAGTGGAGCTAGAGTTGCTGGAGTTACTACTGGTGCTGGAGTTATAGTTTCTGCTGGTACTGGGGCAACTAGAGGAGGAGTGGTGGGTCTAGAGATTCCATAGGACATCCTTACTTACATAGAGGGCCACCCCTTCACCCTTCTAGTTCTGGTTCCTCCGACTCCCAGAGTTCAGAGCTGACATGACTCAGGTTTGTTCTTCTACCTTCTTTCACCTTTTGTTGTGCCCTTTGTTTACTTTACTCAAATTGCATCTTCTTTTTCACAGTTTAATTAGGCATAGGTAGATCGCGTGATGCTTCTGCTGTCATAACAAAGAGCATTGATTAGCCAGCAGGATGCTACTATACGAGCGGCCGATGTTACCTTTGCCTCAGTGGCCATTGTGAGTACCTTCTTTCTTCTTTAGCTCTTTGTCTTTTTCAATATCTCGTACTTATCTTTATCTTCTTTTGACAGCCATTGGCTCTAGTCTCTGGCCTACCATAGTTGTAAGCTTTGATTCTAGGGCCAACACGAGGTCGTGGGTCTCGTGCTTCTTCCCGAGCTCCCTATTCTCGAGGATCCATTTCATCTGCTCGGAGCCGATCCCAAGGTCGTATCTTCTTCTTTTGGCAGCAATGATGATGGCAGCGACGATCTGGAGGAGTTGTTTGACTCGTTAGAGGCTGGCCCTTCAGATGTTGGCCCTTCTTTCTGTCGAGTCCGTCAAAGGCACTAGGGTGAGTTGAGAGATTCCCCCCTCCCCCTGAATTTATTTATTTTATAGTTCTAATACATTCTAGCACTTTCTGATACATTTGGTTTTTTGGGCTTGCGTGTCCTAGGGTTTCATTTGATGATGGGCCAAGGTGCCCTTGTTATACTTTCATATATACATTCGAGCCTTTTACATTTCCACCTATGTGATTGTGCTTCCATAATCTTTGTTTCCACAGATCCTGAACTATCTTGGTCCAATGAATGTCTTATGTGTAATGAACATGAATGTTTTATAATAGAATTCACAGAATATAAAGGGATACTAAAAGGATGCAAAAGAGGTACACTCGCAACCTTTGGAGGTTGCGGTCTCAAGAATAGGACCGTACGGTCGCAAGGAATATCAAGGGTAAGGACACGGTCGCATTGTTCATAAGGTTGCGGCTAGGTACTGGATGTTGCGGTTGTCCTTTGGATGTTGTGGTCGTGCACTCCAAGGTGGTGGTCGCAAGAATCTTTGGTCCTTTTTGAGTCTTCTGTTGTTCAGTTTCTTCATGCCCTATAAGTACGAACTGGGGTCCCCTATTTCTTGTCATTTTCACTTCAATGGCTTCCTTCTATAGCTCTCTCTCTGCGTGGATAGATGAATTTTCACATATTGAGCGTCTTAACTTTGCCTCATTCCGTATCAACTCTCTATTCTCCCTGATTGCTGTTAAGATTGACAAGCCACTGTTGAGGGTTGCCTCTCACTTGTGGGATGCACAATCCCATGTCTTCCGTTTTGGCCTTGAAGAATTGTGTTCCACTATAGAGGAGTTTACTGCTATTCTTGACCTTACCCTAAGGAAATCTGTAGTCGTGCTAATCTTTTTCCTTTTCAATCGGCAGCAGATAATACAACTCTGAGGCTTATCTAGGATGGAGGCTTCTCTCTTGACATCTGATGACTGTCTGAACATTCCTTAGATTATTGAGAGGTTTCGACCTACCGATGACCTCAACGACCTTGGCTTTCAATTGCGGCACTATTTTGCATTGTGCTTCTACCTTCTTGCCCGTTACATCTTGGTTCCTTCTGATGGAGGTGCCAGCTACTTACTAATTGATATTACGGGCCAATTGTGGTTAGGGAAGGACTTTGTCCTAATGGTACTTGCTAGGACCTTGATTGGCTTGGACGCTGTTTACCGAGGTGCGACCACTACCTTTGCTGGCAGCCCTTTACTTCTTCAAGTAAACTTTATTCCCTTTTAGTAATTCCTTATTAGCCCGTGTTTAACGTTTTTGACCTTTCGAGATGCCCGCGCGCTGTCTCTCAGCAGATTAGTTACTTCCCACTTGCCGTCGATGGTTAATTCATCCATTGTCCATCCCTCATAAACAAATAATCCCAAAAAGATGCAAATCTCCAAAAATAAGTTACCATATCAGTTAAAATGTTCTTCTCAAACACCAAAGCATCCCCAGAAGTAGAAGGAAAAAGGCCAATGAGCATTGAAATTGTCGTGCTTCCGCCAACTCCATTATGTCTGTCCACAGACTAATCACCTCCTACTTGCCTCTTCCATGAGTCTTTAACGACTAATTCACCTTCTCTCGGGCCTTTGTCGGGGGCCCTCCTGTTGTGCTCTCAAGGGAGTCAGTTTCATCCCAACTTAATCATTACAAGTGCATTCATGGCGATCTTGTAGACCATGAGTACCCAAAATCCTTACACCCTTATATACTTTGATGGCATCCGAGGCCGCTGTAGACACCCCAATTTGACCCTGCCTAATTTTAGGGGAATTTGATGATAAAAACAGGTGGAATGATGCCTCAGTACGATCCTCGAGAAGTGATCCAATCCCGGTATTTGAACCCGGAACCTTTAAACCAATAAAATTTTATCGAACCATCGAAACTTGCTGCCCAAGTAAGGCAACCGCCATGTTCATTGTGGCGACCGCCAATATAACCTCTTGGATACCCTAGCCAAAAGTGGTGACCGCCACCTCTAACCTGGCGACCGCTAACTTGTTCTGTAGCGACCTCCATAGAACTTTGTGAAACCTTTTGAAAACATGGCAATCGCCAAGTTACATTATGGCGACCGCCAACTCCAATTGGCCTGACATGCCCTAAAATGTGACAACATCTCATTGGTTAAAGAACTCTATAAATACCGTACATCTGATACGTTTTCAAGGACAGAATTTGAGTAAGAGGTTTTGAGAGAGAAGCTCTGCCGGGACGTTGAGCAATTCCGAGCCCCGATGCCGAAGCCCTCCCGAAATGCTGAGATCCTAACCTACCAGCACCTACATTGAAGCCTTATTTGGATAACCGCCCAAGGATTAGACCATCGAGGCACATTCCCCGACTTGAGGATTCCCCGACAATCTAGGTTCCTCGTTTTGATCCTTGATCCTTCTAACTCCATCCTTTCTCTTTTGGAGTGCTCGGGTTAACTTTCAATTTCAATTTGCATGTCTCTTTGTTTATGTAATTAGCTTTGTTTAAATTGCCTTATGTAATTTTCTTACGTAATTTGTTCATTATTTAGTTATTAACTTCTTCACATTCACACTTAACACATTTGTTATTTTCTCTCTTTCATTAAATTATTAATTAGTGCTAACATATTTTGGCAATTATAACTTAATAATGTTGTTAATTGTTATAATAATACACCTACATTCACGTGAATGTAGTAATTAATACTACATTTCACATTTAAGTTAAATAGTTATTTTTAATGTCTTTTATCTTTCTGGCATTTATTTTCATTTAAAGTCCTTTTTTTTGCAATATTAACTTTAATTTCTTTTCAATGCACAATTTTTATTTTCTTTTCTCTTCTTATGATATTAGTTTAGTACTCTTCTAATAGTTTTATTTTTCTCTTTTTTTTCTTTTCTTTTAATAGTAATGTGATTTTCTTTTCTAGCATTTTATTTTCTTTCCTTTTATTATTAGCTCTAATTTTCTTATTATGTTCCATTTAGTACTCCTTTAATATTAGTATTTGCTTTTCTTTTTAAGCTCCATTTTCTTTTCTTTTTATAGTTTTATTTTCTTTTTCATAGCACTTACTTTTCTTCATTAAAATCATAAAAAGGTCTTTAGTCTAATTTTCATTCTTTAAATGTAATTTTCTTTCCTTTTGTTTTCTTTTTTCTTTATTTTCTTTTACCTCTTTTGAAGCGCAAATAGTTAGATTTCCTTTTTCATTCGTTTCATAACATTTTCTTAACTTTTCATTTTAGAATGATTTTCTTTATAAATCTTTTCTTATTTTTCTTTTTCTTCAAACCCCTAAGTCCTCTTTGTTATAAAATCTTTATTTTTCTTAGTAAGTTTTCTTTACGTTTAGTGTTAAATACCCATCATGTTAATGTTTCTTTAAATATATGATTATACATATTTTAATTATCTTCTTTAAATGCATGTTTAGAGTAGTTTGGCTCATTTTGTAACAATCCATGTTTAGATAATTTTATTATGTTTGTTTTGGCTCTTTATTTGAATCATGATAGTTAGTTTATTTTCGTGAATATTGCATGCAGGTGTGCTCTATGTATCCTCTAGTTAGAAATTGCATGACGTAGGATTTATGAATTCATTCCTTTATTTGTCCAAATTTGGAGTGCTATGTACATATGTTATGTATTTTTCATATTTGGTTTTGGATATTCTCTCTTTGCCTCAATTTTATTTATTTGCATGCATTTGAGAAATTCTTATTAAAGAACCAATAATGATTAGTATAAGATAATCTTACGGTTGGGCGAACGGGGTGCCTAACACATTCTCTGATTCGTACATTAGCTCCCAAACCCTCTTTCTCTGGTTAACGTTTTAAAGATCAGTAGCCATTTTTATTTTTCTTAGTTTTTTCTCAAAAACTAAGTAGCAACTCCATTTTCAACAAAAAAAAAATTTTCAAAATTTGATTTTCAAGGTGTTAAAATATTTTTCTAAACATCTTTGAATTCTTTTATTTTTGATCATTTTTCAAAAATCCCTAAATCCCGGCGCCACAGTATTTTCTAGTAACTCCGCTGGGGACTAGTTTACCAAATCAAATAAGAGAGATAGACTTAAAAACATCATTGGTTCTTTATAAGAATTTTTCACTTGCATTTTCGTATGCATGTGTATTGTTCTTCAAACCCTCCTGCTTGGTCGACCCAATGCCCCGATCGTTTATCCGTTTCGGAGATTGTTGGGAAGACGGGAAAGCCTTACTGATTGTACGCTATCATAGGTGCAGTAAAAGAGTTCAGGTGTACTGTTTGACCATATCGTACCCCATTCCAGGCATGGGAGGTATATACCCAGTTCTAATCAAAGGTACCCTGTTCGATTGACCAAAAATGACCCTTTTGCATATAGTGAACTTAGAACCCTCCCATTAGGTGCTGATAACCGTAGTAAGATTATGTGTTTTTCTTAATTGTATGCTTTGCCTGTGTATTGTTAGGATTGCTTTGTTCGGGTTTAGGCTAGTTCCTTTTCTGGGTTTGGCCCAGGTTTTCTGTTATCCTTTGATTAGGTTAGTTTTGTGCCTTTGGGTTCTTACTTGGGTTTTATTTTTTCACCATGTTTGGTTTTCACACCATAGTTTTCCTAGGGTCATGCCCGTGTTTTGTTCTATAGCATCAAGGATAGTTTCTCTCTTTCTCCCGTGTTCTCCCTAGATTGTTAGTTTCTCCTCCGCCTTTGTTTAGGCTACCCTTGTCGCACTCGTGAGAGTTAGTTCTTTACCATTATACTGGCTATTTTTCCTTAAGAATTTTAGGTCAAACCGGTCCTCTCAGTCTAGTTCTTTTTTTTTTTACCAGAGTGCCGTCTGTTTAGATAAACCCTCCCTTTAGAAGTTAGTTAATCTTCTCCTTAGCCGTCATCCCGGGTTGTCTTGTTGATATGCTGCCAGTATGTGCCCGGCAGGGGCATTATTTTAGTCTTCGTGTTTATGTGCTCATGATTTGTTGTTTGAGATATTTGCTATCTATCGTTAGAATGCTTGTCCGGGAGGTATTTGATACTGGTTATTATGCCTTTTGGGATCTAGGTTTCTCTGAGGGTTTACCATTGGGCCCGAGAAAGTATAGCCAACACATGTCTGGAAAAGATCAGTGATAGGTAGACTTTGTAGGATACCTGAATAGTCAGCTGAAATGGTAGAAAACGAGGTGAATCTGGAAGCCCTAATGAGGGCGATCACTGATATACAGGGAGCTATAGAACAATAGACCTAGGCTCAAGTACAATGTCAGGCTCAAATCCGGGCAATTCATGCCCGTATACCTGTTGTAAATGGACAATCGGAGGATAAAAATGAGAATGCCGAGGAATTTTGGGATGACAATCAGGTCCCTGATGGACCGCAAGTTGTTTTTTGCCGCCACCATGGGTCCCTTGTCAAGTGATAGTTGAGGAAGAAAACACTGCTCAGACCAAAGAATTTGCATTGGTTGAGAAGAGTGACCGGATAGAGAAGGTCCTTAGAAAGGCCAAAGTGATCGAAGAGTACATGTTAGACGTGGGAGGACTATATTTGTTCCCAGACGCTAAGCTACCAGAAAAGTTTAAAATGCCAAATATGGAGAAGTTCGACGGAATCGGAGATCTCAGAATTCATCTATGAATGTATGTTGGTACCCTGTCGCCAATGAGAATTGATGACCAGTTGAAGGCTCAACTTTTTCACCGATCTCTTTCTGGGGCAGCCCAGAAATGGTTCCTCTCCCTCGACGTAGCAAAGACCAGAACCTGGGAGGACATAACCATGACTTTTGTTAATCAGTACAGCTACAATGTCCAACTAGATGTCACCACCAGAGTGCTCGAAACAACCCCACAGGAGAGCTGGGAGTCTTTTGTTGATTTCCTGAACCGATGAAGGGGTAAGGCCGCCAAGACGACAAACCGGCCTTCTGAGAAAGAGCAAGTGAGGATAGTAGTGAAGAATCTATAGTCCCTATTGAAGCGCTATCTGATCACACAGTCACTCTCCACATTCGAGCAGTTGTTTGATGCTGGGATTCAGATAGAAGATGCAATCCAGTCTGGGGATATTAAAAAATCCGAACCTAGCCAAAAACCTCGAAGAACATTCCCAGCAAATAACCAAAACCAAACTGCTACCACCAGCCTCGTGTCTCGCTTAAGCGAGGTAGACTTGCTGAACCCATCCTCTTCTGCCCAGCAATCCAATAATACTCAACAGTCAGATAATGGTCAACAACAACAAAGGCCAAGGAGACTCTTCACTCCCCTCAACATTTCTTTATCCACCGCATGCCTGTACCCGATTTCCTACCGCCAAGATTTAATGCTTCTCAATACTGCGCCTTCCATCAAGGCCACGGACATTTGACTGATAAATGTTTGAGGCTGCATTATGAGATCCAGAATCTCATTAACAACAAAGTGATCCCACCACCATCTGCTACTCCAAAACCGAACGTTACGACTAACCCCCTTGCCAAATCATGCTAGGCAAACTGGGGTAAATTATATGTCTCTGGGGGAATCAGAGGACCTGAGTCAGCACATCTGCTCAGCATACCAACCAAACCCTCATGTTTTAATGATTAAGGATCAGACTGCATGCTCATTTATCATGGTTAGAGGCAGTCGAGAAAGGATGGAGGAGTGGAATGATGGTGCTTGGGAGTGGTATCAGACAGCATTCCCAGCTATCCGACTGGAAGAAGAGGAGCACAACGAAGAAGATGATTGGCCTTTGGATTATTCGGCCCGACCATACGGGTCTGGTCACGTCCTCGATGGCATTACTCTTCCCTAACTTTTTGAGAAAGGAATATACGTGGATGAAATGCAATCCTATTGGCTCATAAGGATTGTACTGAAATCGGACGGAGCAGAGTGGGTTGATTTCTGGGCCGGTCGGGAACAACAGGTGGATTTTATTGAAGAAGACATTTGCGAGGAACTGATTGGACTTATTCTGTCGGCAGTTGAACCGAAGGTCATTTTCTTTTCCAATAAAGATCTATCAGCAGAAGGAAGGAATCACAACAAACCACTGCACATCACCATTAAGTGCCTAGATAAATGGGTCCCCATGACTCTTATCGATAACGGGTCTGCATTAAATGTATGTCCGCTTAGAACAACACTCTACTTAGGACTAAAGACGGAGCAATTCATACCAAGCAATCAAGGAGTCCGAGCTTATGACAACACAAGGAGGGACGTACTGGGACTTGTGTCGTTTGTAATATCAGTAGGGCCCTTGGAAACGTCGGTCGAGTTCCATGTACTAGATGTACCGGTGTCTTTCAACTTGCTGTTGGGTAGACCTTGGCTGCATGACTGAAGTGTCCAGGCTGTACCATCGACTCTACATCAGAAATTGAAACTGATAAGAAATGGGGCAGTTTTGACTATTCATGAGAAAGACAGCATTCATCCCCCAAGAGGAGGAGAAGGATCGACTCTGTTGGAAGTACATCATGGTGAAGATGATGCGTTGCTCAGTGGTTTTCGATTTGATAAAGTGTAGGTTGTCCAAATGCTAATGAATGAGGAGGAAATGTACATCAACCCGCGGGCTGTAACAATGATGAGAAAAATGTCCTTCTTCCCTAGTATGGGATTAGGGCGTAAGCAGTAGGGAATGTCAGAACCTATTTAGGTATTACCAACTTCGTACCATTTTGGTCATGGGTACGAGCCAACAGAAGAGGATTCGGAAGGGCCTTGAAGGGGAAGGAAGGCCAATTATTCTTGGACGCTTAATGGGCACTTCGTCAAGGAAGGGGAGGATTTCCCATGTTGTGGCTTTCCAGAGCCATAGATTGACGAAGAAACAAATCAAAAGCTGCCAGGGTTAGAGATCTTTTTTGGCCATCAGTTGTCTGATTTAGAAGAGGAAAAGACAGTGAAACGGGAAGAGAAGGATGAGAAGCGTCGAGAGGAAGATTGGACAGACAAGCTCGATGGTACTAACATGGGGATGCTGTTTAATGAGGAGATGGCTAATTTGCATGTAACTGACCCAAACTGTTTCATGATGGGTTTCAGCACACTAGCAGACTGCACCAAGCTCATCGTCGATACGGCTATAAAGGAGGTGAAGAATTGGACCATCGAGTCTTGTAATATGCAGGTCATCTGTCCCGAGTTCGAGTTTGAGTCAAGTCTGTAGTCGACGGCACGTCTATTGGTGCTCCTCTCCCTGCTTTTATTGTCGAATTTGTAATTCCCTCTGCTTTTAATGAAATAAACGAGATTTCTGGTTACTCTAC
This sequence comes from Heliamphora ciliata, assembly GCA_032360265.1. NCBI lineage: Eukaryota > Viridiplantae > Streptophyta > Magnoliopsida > Ericales > Sarraceniaceae > Heliamphora > Heliamphora ciliata. The sequence goes on from JAUMHN010277761.1 coordinate 13,188, forward strand.
TTTGTTTGATTTATTTCATACGTTTTCTGACAATTTTGAATTCAACGGGGATATCCCCGAAGAAATAAAACTTTTAATAAAAAGAGAAGAAGAATTGCGTGCCCAACCAATAATTGAAGAAACTTTGTCAATAAATCTGGGTAATGAAACTAACCCACAAAATGTACAAATTAGTTCTTTTTTATCCTTAGTTGAACAAGAATAATTAATAACTTTATTAAAAGAATCAAGGATGTATTTGCATGGTCTTACGAGGATATGCCCGAAATTGATCCCGACTTTATCCAGTACCATATCCCCTTATACCCCGATGCCAAACCGGTTAAACAAAAATTAAGACCGATCCGGCTAGAATGGGCACTGAAGATCAAAGAAGAGGTTGCCAAATAGATCAACGCGGGATTCCTGATGGTGACTGAATATCCAAAGTTGGTGGCCAATATTGTCCTAGTACTTAAGAAGGATGGTTGTATCCGAGTTTGCGTGGATTGTTGGGATCTTAATAAGGCTAGCCCGAAAGATGATTTTCATTTACCACACATCGATGTCTTGGTAGATAGTACAGCGGGACACACTTTGTTATTATTCATGGATGGCTTCTCTGGGTACAACCAGATTCTGATGGATCCCGAAAACAGAGAAAAGACGACGTTCACTACACCTTGGGGCACCTATTGTTATCGTGTAATGCCGTTTGGCTTGAAAAATGCAGGAGAAACTTATCAGAGGGCTGCCACTACTTTACTGCATGACATGATACATAAGAAGGTCGAGGTGTACGTGGACGATATGATAGTCAAGTCAAAGGATCGGGATGGTCACATTGTAGCACTGTGAAAGTTCTTCGAAAGGATTCGAAAATACAAGATGCGGTTCAACCCACCGAATTGCGCCTTTGGAGTTACTGCCAGAAAGATGCTCGGGTTTATGATCATGCAACGAGGCATTGAAATTGATCCTTCAAAGATTAAAGCAATTTTGGAAATGCCTCCTCCAAAGACTGAGCGAGAAGTCAAGAGCTTTCTGGGTAAAATATGATTTATCGGTCGATTCATAGCAAAATTGACAACTACCCGTGAGCTGCTCTTTCGTTTGCTAAATAAAGAAGTCGAGTTTAAATGGGATCAGAAATGCCAAGACGCCTTTGATGCTGTGCGATAGTATTTGCAAAATCCACCTGTTCTAGGTCCCCCTGAACCTGATAGGCCACTAATTCTCTATCTGTCAGTGACTGATTTGGCTATGGGATGTATGTTGGCACAAGAGGGTGAAACTGGAATCAAAAAGGCTGTCTATTACCTAAGTAAGAAGATGATATGATCAAAAATACGGTACACACCACTGGAAAAGACATGTTGGGCCTTGGTGTGGGCTTCCCGAAAACTAAGACATTACATGCTGTCTTTCACAGTAAATATCATCTCTCGGATGGACCCGTTGAAGTACCTATTTGAAAAGCCGACATTGATAGGAAGTTTGGCTCATTGGTTGCTGTTGCTATTAGAATTTGATCTTCAATATGCCACCGGAAGTCAGTCAAGGGCAGAGGAGTGGCAGAATTCCTGGCCGATCAACCAATTGAAGGAGGCAAAGATATAGAGTTCCAGTTTCCTGACGAACAACTAATGAAAGTCAAGGATGACAAGTGGACTCTAAATTTTGATGGCGCATCCAATCAGTATGGTTATAGAATAGGAGTCCTTTTTGTCACTCTTCATGAATCATACGTTCCGTTATCTTTGAAGCTAAATTTTGAAGTTACCAATAATCAGGCTGAGTATGAGGCATGTTTAGCTGGATTGGAGGCAGCATTAGAATTAGGGGCAAGGAAACTGGAAGTCATCAAAGATTCAGCGCTGGTGGTTTCACAAGCGAGAGGAGAATGGAAGGTCTGAGACTTAACCTTGATTCTCTATCATCAAGAGCTAGAGAAACTAATACCGTGTTTCGAATCAGTGATTTTTACCCACGTGCCAAGACTGCAGAACAAGTTCGCAATTGTAGACACCCAAATTTGATCCCACCAATCGTAGGTGAATCCGATGATGAAAACAGGTGGAACAAGTGCTTCAGTTCGATCCTCGAGAAGTGATCCAAGCCTGATAATTGAACTCGACCACAAAAAACCAACAGAAACCTTCAAAACCAATGAAGTTGTACCAAACCATCGATAATTTGTTGCCCAAGTCATTTCCAGAAGAGGCGACTGCCATGTTCATTATGGTGACCTCCAGTAGAACCTTGTGGAACGTTTTTGCAACATGGCGACCGCCAACTCCAACATGGCGACCGTCAACTCACATTGTGGCAGCCGCCAACTCCAAATGGCCTAACGTGTCCAAAAACGTGTCAACATATCATTGGTTGAAGAACTCTATAAATACCGTACCTCTGATACATTTTCGATGAGAGAATTTGAGTGTGAGGTTTTGAGACTGAAATTCTACCGAGACGCCGAGCAATTCTGAGCCCCGACGCCGAAACCCTGCCGAAATACAGCAAACCGAGTCTTCCGTATACATTCTCACCTCGTCTATGTATTTGTTTAAATCATTAGATTTTATTCTAGTTTCTAAGTAATGTGCTTAGTTTAAATTACTTAATTCATGCCATAAATTCAATTTTATATAATTTGTTCATTTTATTTATTTATCCATGTTACACACTCACACTTAGCACATTGTTATTTTTTATTCATTAATTAGTGATAACATAATTTAACAATACGATTAATAATGTCGTTATTGTTATAATAAAAGCACTTACATAAAAATAGTTACAATTGTCAATATTGCGCCTATTTAATGATAATTTTTCTTTTAATTTAGTGTATTTTATCAATTTCTTTCTTTTCTAGATTAGTTAATAGTTAATTTAATATTATTATTTCGTTTTCTCTTCTTTAACACTAATGTCCTATTTAGTTTAAAGTTTCTTTGTTTTTAGCATTTATGCAATTTTCTTTCAATACATCATTTTATTTTCTTATTAATTTAATGTTTTTTTTTCTTTTAAGTATTAGTTTAATATTCTTTTTCTAGCATTTACATTTCTTCTTCTTTTATTTTCTTTGTAATATAGCTTAATTTCTTTTTCTTTCAATGTAGCTTTAATTTTTTTTTTTAATGTTCCATTTTATTTTATTTTTAGTATTAATGTTCATTTTCTAACTTTTATTTTCTATTTCTTTTACTTTTCTTTCAATAGTAATGCTATTTTCTTTTAGCATTTTATTTCCTTCTATTTTATTATTTAGTTTTATTTACCTAATAATGTAGCACTTTAATTTCTTTAATTTTATTTAACTTTAATTTCCTTATAAAAATTTCATTTAACACTTCTTTTCTCCTAATATTAGTACTTATAAAATTTCATTTTTATTTTTCTTTTCTAACTTTATTTTCTTTTATCCTTCTTCTTCTCTTATTTCATTAAACTCAAAAATCATAAAAAAGGTTCTTAAGTTATCTTTTAATAATTAACTTAATTAGTATTTTTTTCCTTTAATAGTAGTATTTATTTTACAAAGCTCCATTCTCTTTTTCTCTTTTTCTTATCATCATAACACTTTTTTTTTATTTTGTTAAAACCAAAAACTATAAAAAGATTTTAAACTAATTTTTATCTTCAAATAGAATTGCAATTTTCTTTTAATTGAAACTCCGTTATTCTTTTAATTTCTTTTATTTTCTTTTCATAGAAATGCAACATAGTTAGTTTTTATTTTAGTAACATTTTCTAACATTTTCATTTGGCACATTTTCCTTTACAAACTTTTTCTCTATTTTCTTTTTTCTCTATTTTCTTTTTCTTCTCAAACTCTCTTTTGTAAAAAAAAAAACATCTTTACTTTTGTTTTCTCTCTTTTAAATATTTTGATTAAACTCTCTTTGTTAAGATACTTTAGGTAGATTTTTTTTTATTTGACAAATCCTTATGCATCTTTTATTTTTATTACTTATCATGTTCATGTTCTTCTTTCTGAGTGAATGTTCGCAATATGCATGTTTTGGTTATTTTCTTAGTATAGTTTAGGTAATTTTGTAGCAAATCATGTTTATGTCATTTTATCATCTTATTAGCTTATTTTTGCTCTTTTATTTGAACCATGCTAGTTTAGGTCATTTTGATGAAATTGCATGTGGAAGTGTTTCATGTATCCTTTAGATAGAAATTACATGCTATAGGACTCAGAATTTTTCTTTGACACTTATTTATTTTGGAGTGTTATGTACATATTTTATGTATTTTCTATATTTAATTTTGGATGTTCTCTCTTTACCTCTATTTTCTTTACTTGCATGTATTTGAGAAATTCTATTAAAGAACTAATGATGATTAGTAGAGGCCAACCTTACGGTTCGGCGAACGGGGTGCCTAACACCTTCTTCGATTCGTACCTTAGCCCCCAAACCCTCTTTCTCTGGTTAACGTTTTAAAGATCAGTAGCCAATTTTATTTTTCTTAGTTTTCCTCAAAAACAAAGTGGTGACTTTATTTTCAACAAAAAGGGTTTTCAAAATTTTGTTTTCAAGGTGTTAAAAGATTTTTCTAAACACTCTTTGAATTCCTTATTTATGAATATTTTTGAAAATGACCCCTAAATCCTAACGCCACAGTATTTTCTTGCGACTTTACTAGGGACTGGTTTCTAAAATCAAATAAGAGGGATAAATTTGAAAATATCATTGGTTCTTAACAAAATTTCTCATTTGCATTTTCGCATGCATATGCATTATTCTTCAAAACGCCCCTACCTGGTCGACCTGATGCCTTGAACGTTCATCCATTTCGAGGATTGTTGGGAAGACGGACAACTCTTGTTGACTGTACGCTATCATACGTGCAGTAAAAGAGTTCAGGCGTACTGTTTGACCATGTTCTGCATGTGAGGTATATACTCGGCTCTATTCAGAAGGTACCATTTTTAATTGACCAAAACTGGCCTTTTGCATATAGTGAACTTAGAAGTCTCCATTAGGTGAAGCTAACCCTCGTAGTATTATGTGTTTTCTTTATTGTATATTTTGATTGTCATTGTTAGGCTTGCTTGTTCGGTTTAGGCTAGCCCTTTTTCGGGTTTTTGGCTTGGGTTTTCTGTTATCCCCTTTTGATTAGGTTAGCTTGTCCTTTGGTTTCTTACCCGGGATTTATTTTTCACCATGTTTTGTTTCCATGCCATAGTTTTCTTCTTGGGGTCATTTTTCTCTCTTCTGGGTTCTTCCCGAATTGTTAGTTCCATACCCCCGCCTTTGTTAGGCTCTTTTTTTGTAGACCCTTATTATACCCACGTGAGCTAGTTTCTTACCGTTATGTTGCCCGTTTTTCTACAGAATTCTAGATCAAGCTGTTTCCGTACCGTTATGCTTTAGAATTCTAGGTTAGAACCATTTTTTTCCCCACCGGAGTGCTGTCAGTTTAGATAAACCTTCCCTCTAGAAGTTGGTTAATCTTTTCCTTAGCTGTCATCCTGGGTCATCCTGTTGTTATGTTGCTAGCACGAGCCTGACAGGGGCATTGTTTATCTGTCCATGATTTGCTATTTTGGGTATCCGAGATATGTGCTGCTTGTCAAAATATTCACCTGGGAAGAGTCTGATACTATTTACTTTGCTTTTGGAATCCAGGTTTTTCTGTGGGATTACCATTGGGTCGAGAAAAGTACAATCAACACGTGTCTGGGAAAGATCAGTGACAGGAAGACTTTGTAGGGTATCTGCATAGCCGACTGAGTCAGCTGAAATAGCAAAAAATGAGATGAATCTGGCAGCCCTAATGAGGGCGATTACTGATATACAGAGAGCCATAGAGCAACAGACCCAGGCTCAAGTGCAATATCAGGCACAGATTCGGGCAA
>JAUMHN010277870.1:0-19044 GCA_032360265.1 Heliamphora ciliata
CTCATAAAATAGAAAATTAATTTTATTAAAAATAAAATTAAATACTAAAAATATGATTTTCAGTAGACCAACCCTAACAGTTACAAACTACCCCCTTTAAACAAATTTCGTCCCCGAAATTTCGCCCTGTACTTCATTGTAAGAAAGGTTGAGGTTGATTTACTAACATTGTGCCTTCTCATCTTTAGGTTGACTTCCTTATTTCATCACGTCCATTGATTCCCTTGTTGATCAAGCTGCGTTCTCCCTCCCAAGCCACCCATTTCTTGTTGAAGTTGATTTTCTTGATATTCGTAGTCTCGCTTTTGTTGACGAGTATTGTAGTTTCTTCCCCTTGGTAGCAGGCATTCAAATTTTTTATCTCCGAATTCATTGCAATTGAAACAGACTATCGGGTCCATTTGTTGTCCACCTTGTCGTTCTTTCCAGTTAGTTTGTGAGTACAGCTTCTCAGGGACAAACACTCGGTTGCTCCTTACAGGTCCTCCAGAGCTGGTGCTTCCCTTCCATTGGTTCTAAATCTTCTTTGAGTAAGCCAAACCGGTTTCCGCGAGTAAGGCAGCCCGAATTACCTAAGTATATGTAGGGAGCTGCAAGCAAATCACCCTGGTTCGAATAGATGGCTCGAGGCCCCACTCAATCTTCCTTGCCTTAGATTCCTCATTAGGTACTAGGGTTGTGGCAAAGTGACTTAACTCCTCGAAATGATTCACGTACTGCGTTACAGTCATTGAGCTTGTTCAAGATTCAGAAACTCACTTACTTGTGCCTGACGGAAGGGGGCAGGAAAATACTTCTCCAAGAATAAACCCTCAAACTGGTCCCAAGCTAGGGTTTCCACGTCCTGTGTGTTGTTGATTAAAGACCACCAATGATCCGCTTCTCCTTCTAGTAGGTGCGCTGTCAAGACCACGCGGTCTTCTTCGTCTTGAACTCCCATAGAATTAAACAATTTCTTAATCGTCCTCAACCACTCTTCTGCCTTCCTAGGCTCTGTTCCTCCTCTGAACGTCTGGGCTCACTGCCTACCCATTTCAGATAAAAACCACGCTCGGTCACTTATGATAGGACGGTTGATGCTAGCGGCTAGTTCTCGCAACACTTGGGCTAATCCCGGCACTTCATTGTCTATGTGTCTATTAGCTTGTCGGTGATTGGGTCGTCTACCAGCCATCCTAAAAAAAAAGAGTTATAGTCTTGCAGATTATTTTAGTTCTTGATTGTTTCTTTTGTTTGGGGATCTTGTGAAGTTAATTTAAGAACTATTCATTTGTATTTCATAACATTTAAGTTTGAGTATATAATTGGTTGAGAATACAAGTTTTTCTTATAACGATTGCAAAGAGTGAAATATATAACACATAGGGGCCCAACTAGAATAAGTGTGAATAAAATCATCAGACTTTGATCGCGTAGCACCACGTTCCATAGTATTTCCATTGTAGTCCCACGTGCCACACTCTTACGGGTCCCACGCGAGCTTTATTAGTGATGGTGGTAGGAACCTTTGTATAAGTCTTCGTTAGAGATGTTGAACGAGCTCCTACTTAGCATTTCTTGCAGTCGAGGTTATTAATCTTTAAAACACGTTCTAGGTAGAGATCTGCTTTACGACTTAATGATGCGCCAAGTGATTCTTCTGAGGATGTGTACGATCCAAGTTCTTTGTGAGAGCGTTAAACTCGAATAGCTATCGTTTCTCATCAATCTAGGTTTTAGGAGACGCGACCTGGGGTGGGGAGCAGCCAAACATTTTAGTTGAGGATTTCGAACGACGTACTAGATTGCACAAAATCTGGCTGGGGAGTAAAACGACTTAAGGAAGGTGAACAAGTCTTTTATCAAGATTCGAGGGAAAATTCCTAGATGGTTCAAAGATAGGTTGGATGAGGTCAAATGGTCACGGTTAAGGCAGTCACTGTTGACACAAATTGAGTGATCACTTGGGATTGAATTGTAGGGGAAACAAGAGGAGGATAGTGAATAATACTTAAACAAGTGTCCCCAGAACTAATCCAGTACAATCAGATCATGATAAAGGAGATGTTTGAGCAAAAGGGGCAGCCTCACTGGGTACTTTGCCCTGAAGTTACGTCGGCCTAACGTACTTCAATTCAAGCATCCAAGTTAACTTCCCAGGTTGGGATTTCAAGAGTGTACAAAGAATTCGCAAAATCACTGCAACAGATTGTGGTTTCAAAGTCGAGAGAAATGAACGATGGCAAAAGAATTTATCAATGTCGAATTTTTGGAACGGGTACTTAACAAAAAATTGATATTGAGTTTTACAAGAGAAGAGTTAGTTCACAAATGATGACTCGAATTGGAGGAGAATCAAATGCGAATATCGGTCATTATCGAGGCACGAAAACATTGAGACAAGGGTACTTACTAGGATTGAATTTTGAATAAGGTCATCAACAAGACTTGGGTGCATAAGAGTTACCGACGAACGATACTTGACGGTATCGTTGAAGATTGATGATATAAGAAGGAAGGACATACAAAAAAATTTCAAAAAGTTGACACCTAGGCTTAGGGTAAACGAGAAAAGGACTTATATGGATAAAGTCGCAGGATTCTAATGGTGTCTCTCAAAGTGGTATCTAAAACTTCTTCTAGTGTGTACTCCTATCTACCCCCCTTAAAATAAGGTAACTCGTTCCATGAATTTCTGATCTTTGATCTCAATGGTCATACCCGTCCTTCGGAAGTAGACTCACTGCTGCTTTCAATCCCGGTAACGTCCTAACACGACTTACTATAAGACTTAGGCGTAGAAGATTTTAGTTCTTATAATGTATAGATGGTAATTATTAGTAATACAACACATCCTACAGAGCTCTAACACAACAGTATACATGGTTTCTCGTAACCCAAGGCCTGAAGGTTCTCTAAATCTAAGCTCTGATACCAACTGTGGCGCCCCATCCTCCAGGCACGTCGGGATATATATAAATATAAACATAAGGATAAACTAGCCATACATTCATATTTACGTACGATAGTTAATACATTATAAACGAGTTCTTAACCATCCACAATTACATAATTATTACAGTTTTATCAAGGAAAATCAAAAATTTCACTAAGCACAGGATAAATTGCATATAAGAACAAAAGTAGAGATCTCGATATCTTCAGAATGCCTCAGCTGGATCCATGTGCTCTTGAAGTTCACCTTGTTCTTCCAACTCTTCTTCTCCCTCGGGGATAAATTCCTCCAGAAACTCCTCACCTGTGGCACGAATGCCATAAGCCAAGGCCCAGAAGCAAAACACTCTAACCTTCTAACTAATCTCATGGAACAAAATTCACCGCAACACATACCATAAAATACCCAATACAGTTTATAGTCAAGGAGGCAAACAAATTTATGACATGATAGCAGATAAGTCAATAAACATGCGTGTATGAAATGCAAATGCTCAACCCAAAATGCACCAAGAAAAGAACAAGAATTCCACGCTGGGAATCACCATAGTAGACTTTCACATTATATAAAGTACCAAGATGAGGGGTTTAGAACCGCCATAATTGAGCTCTCTCCGAATTACTACCGCAGTAGGATTAGGTCCGTCGAATTAGGCTCCCTCCGAATTACCCTTCAAAACATCGTGACAATGGGATTTAGGTCCGCCATAATTGAGCTCTCTCCGAATTACCACCACAGTGAGATTAGGTCCGCCGAATTAGGCTCTCTCCGAATTACCCTATTTGCCCGTGTCATAACTCGAGGAACAACGAAATCAAGGAGACATCAAAACCAAAGTGCTAGTGACGAACCCATAGTGCTTAACAGTATTCATGATAAACCATTTCAAAAACTGGGGATGTACCCAGGGTGTACAAGGGGAATATATCCCAAAACATTTTTGAAAATGAGGCAACCAGTGACGCCCTAGATTTAGAACCAAGAAGAACAATCTCAATACAACCCATCCCAACAACGGTTTACACATATGGACTCCAATATGTCAAGATGCAAGTGACAATGTCAATAATGTGTACCATTGATATCAAGTGGAACAATTCATAGTATGGCATCAACTAGCATGGCAAAGTTTAAGGTATAACGCGCAATGCATAAGGTACACGTATGTGAAGCACATACTACAATTCTCAACATATGATTCAATATAACAGAAGAGGTTCTAGATCATCATACATTTACTTGAAACACTAATCAACTAATTCAAATAAGTCATCATACAGAAACTCGGGTTTCATGACAAAGGGTATTCGAATCACACTTAACAACTTTTAAGGCCAAAACTAAGTATTAAATTAATAAGGGCAACAAAATTTTGGGGCATCTAGACTTGGAATTAAGCTATTATTTTTATACACCATTTAGATAAAAATATATCCTACAAGTCTCATGTTTATCACTAAGGCCAAAACCTAAGGAAAAGAGGTGAACATTTCATTCTAAGCAAAAATGGTTAAACATTTACTCCAGATTTTTACCAAAAACTAGCTTCTGTTGTTCTCCGTTTTGGGGTAACAAATGAAGTCCATATGAGCCCATTTTTTAGTATGTTCTGATTTGCCAAGTTCCCTACAATTTGAATGTTTAGAGCTAAGGGTAGTTGTTTGAAACAAGTTTGACTTTTTGGCCATTTTAGAAACTAGGTTCTGTCAGCCACCAAAACTCAGCAGAGCTGGTTTTGGACAGAGGGTTTAAAACGGTTTTGGGGAATCATCGCAAGCCTTTAAGGTCTGATATTTGGGCAGACAATACATCCATATGTTAGCTACAAAGTTCATGTAGACCACTTTTATAATAAGTCACTAAAAATAGGGGTTTGGGGCCATATAAAAATATGTGACAGAATGTTCCTCGAGGGCTGAAAATCAACAGAGAATTGTAAAGGGGTTTTGACCTATCAAACCTCAATATTTTGTTCTGATATTTGGTGGGTAGATGGGTATACATGTTTTATAAAACTTTCATGTTTTTACAAAGGTTCGGATCTCATTCTAAACTAGGGTTTTCTGGTCGGTGGTGTTGACTGGTCAGAAAATGAGACACTTTGGTACAATTGTAATATCTTGAGTCCCGGTTATGAAAATGAATTGAAACCAACTTGGGATGAAAGATAACACAAAAATATAACTCTGGACATAAAACTCAAGCTTAGATCAATTTTTTACATTGAGTTATGGTATTTCCAATCTCAGGGCAGAAACATCACAGCCCTTAAAAATCAAGCCTCTTAGGGTTTAGGTCTTCTACTCATGCCATGTCAAGTTTTGGTTCCATTTCTTTGCATGCTTGTGTTTTAAACTTAAATATCAAGACTCCAGCACACTTAGATGTCATAAATATCAAAGATAACAACACAAAACAATATCTCATAACATTCGCAAACATAACAGCCCCTAGGTTTCCAACTACAACGCCTTTTCGATTTGATTTCGGTTCTTGATTTTTGAGGGGCTTAAGAGGTGTGTTGGGGGGATGTTTTCAGGGATATTAGATACAAGGTTTATAGGTTTTACTTACTTGCTTTGAGAGATCAAAGAATGGTGGAGGATGAGTTTGGACTTAGCTTTCGAAATTCGTCTCGGTTTCTTCCTTCTTCTTCCTCAAACTCTCCCAAACCCTCAAAAACAAAGTATTCTGGTTTCTCCCCCTCTTATGCACTAAAATATCACTTAGAAAGAGGTTATTTGGCTCTCATTATATAGGCAAAGCTAGGGAACACATGGGGGACAAAAGTACACAAGGAAACTTCCTTTTGTTCACTTCATTAATGAGGCTTTGAGTTTGATTTGAGTTGATGTGAGTTTTGATTGCTATAATTCAGATTTGGTGAAGCTAAAAGTAGCTAGGTGGCTGTTTGGGGAGACAAAATCTAATCTCCCATCAATCAAGGGGTTTGTCTCGATTTACGTACCCATATTGTGCAAGAAAATGCATTAAAAGTTAATTTGATGTATCTTTTTAGTGTCTTTTCCTATTGAGACTTATTTTTTTTTGTATGTTTATGAGAAATATAGTATTTATATATATTATCATAGTTTCTATAGCAATTGATTAAATAGATGTAGTCTTTTAAGTCAAATTAAGCTATTTTGACAACATAGGATTTTTTGACTTATTTTCTTGTGTATGGACTTCAATAATAATTTGTTTGCTTTTGTTGACTTATAACACTACATTATTAGATATATTACTTGCCCAACAAGTTTGGGATCATCATAATGCTTCATTTAATGCATTTCTCATCATTTAAAGCTAAAAAGAAGAAAATAAGTTACTTTTTGGCACACATCCCAAGGTGGTCGACCACTAAGGGGCATTTTTTGGCATTTTTATGTTATTTTGTCCTTTGTTACTTAATTGTACTTAAATTCTTGATTTAGGATATCCATATGTTAAAATTTAGATTTTTAAGGTTTTTTGCTATATTAAGGGCAAAACGGTTATTTTACCCTATTTGTGAGAATTTTTGATTTTTAACTTCTCCCTTGGCATGGTCCATAGCTATTCCTTCCTTAGACACTATGTGTCCTAGAAATTTTACTTTGCGTAACTAGAATTCACACTTGCTTGCCATAGCAAAGAGTTGTAAATCTCTTAACTTCTACAAGACAATTCTTAGATGTTGTTCATGTTCTTCCTCAAATCTAGAGTATACTAGGATGTCGTCTATGAAAACCACTACAAATTGGTCGAGGCAGGGCTGAAAAATTTTATTCATCAAACTCATGAAAACTCCTGGGGCATTGGTTAAACCAAAGGGCATGACTACGAACTCATAATATCCGTATCATATTCTAAAGGCTGTCTTCGGTATATCCTCCTCCTTGACTCGATGCTGGTGGTATCCAGAGCAAAGGTCAATCTTTGAGAAACAAGCTGAGCCTCACAATTGGTCAAAAAGATCATCGATACAGGGCAGGAGATTTCGATTCTTGATCGTTACCTTGTTCAGCAGGCGGTAGTCGATACAGAGACACAAGGTTCCATCCTTTTTTTTGGCGAACAATGCTTGTGCTCCCCATGGTGACGTACTAAGGCAAATAAAACCTTTGTTGAGCAGTTCCTAAAGCTGGTTCTTTAACTCTTTTAGTTCAGCGGGAGCCATACGGTGGGCTGCGATTCAAATTGGTGCAGTTTTATGCTGAAGCTTTATCAAGAACTCAATCTCACGAAGCGGGGGTAATCTAGGTAGTTCTTTCGGGAATACATCTTCATACTGGCATACGACTCGGGGTAATTCATGGGTTAACGAGACATTTGTACTAGCAAACAGACATGTCAATCTCTCTACAAAGTTACCTAATTTGCAGTCCTTCACACTACTCGGGGTTAAGGTCTTGCATCGCTCTCCTTGAATTAGTACAGTGGTGCCATCTTTCGCTTGCGCCTATATCTTCTTTTGTCGGCAGTCAATGATAGCACGGTGTCCCGATAGCCAGTCCATCCCAAAAATCACGTCATAGCCATTGAAATCCATAACTCGTAGGTCGCAAGTCATAAGGGTATTAGATATTTGCAACGAGCATGTTTTACAGATAGAGTCTACTCGGGTTTAACTTCCTAAGGGTGTAACGACACTTAGGGTTTGATCTAATGGCTCAGGTTTTAGAAGTAAGGACTTTATACAAGTTAGAGATATAAAAGAATGGGATGCCCCAGACTCAAATAATACTTTTACTAAGGTATTCAGTAATGCAAGCATACCTTGTATAACTTAGGTGTTCTCCATTTCTTCTTCCTACAGCGCAAAGTTGCGTTTGGGATTTCCTTATTCTTGGGATTTCCAGTCCTCAATCCGTTGCCCAAGCCTCGTTAGGGTCCCTGATTCTTGTTGAGCAGTTATCTTCCTCTTCCATTTTGCGGGTGAGTAGCTGGCCTGGTGACCTGGATTTGTTGTGGGTACCTAGGCTGTTGGGTTTGAGGTTGCCTCTACTGTTGGGATTGATTGCTCGTATTCCTCTGAATGAAGCGTGGGCACTCATACTTTCTATGTCCTGGTTGGCGACATTCAAAGCACACCACAGATGTTGCGGGAGGGTCCCTTAGTCGTCCTTGTTGGTACTCCCGGTGGTACGGCTTCTTGCGGATAAACGTTTGGTTGTTTCTCATCGATCCTCCAGAGCTAGTACTTCCTCTTTTCTGGCTCCATGTCTTCCTTGAGTCTGCTTGATCTATCTCGGCTAACAAGGCTGCACGCACCACCTGAGTGTAGGTGGGAAGCTATAAGCAGATCACCCTTGCTCAGATAGAAGGCTCTAAGCCCCATTCGATCTTTTGTGCCTTCGATTCTTCGTCTGGTACGATGGTTGTAGCAAAATGGCTCAATTCTTTGAAACGATTCACATACTGTGTCACAGTTATTGCCCCTTGCTTAAGTTCCAAAAATTTTTGAATTTGCCCTTGACGAAAAGGGACTGGAAAGTATTTTTCCAAAAATAGACTTTCAAACTGCTCCCACATCACCGTTGCTATTTCCTGAGTGTTATTGACCATAGTCCACCAGTGATCGGCTTCTCCTTTCAGCATATGGGCAACTAAAGCTACTCAATTGGCCTCATCTTGAACTCCCATTGAGTTAAATAATTTCTTGACTGCTCTCAGCCATTCTTCTACTTCTCTTGATTCTACTCCCCCTCGAAATGTAGGGGCTCGCTGCCTTCCTAGTTCCGACAGAAACCAAGCTCGGTCACGTACATGAAGGCGGTTGATTCAAGAAGCCAATTCTTGTAACACCTAAGCTAGTCCATGTACCTCATCATCTGTAGGCCCATTTGCTTGTCGGTTGTTAGGTCTTCTACCCACCATTCTAAAATAAAAGAAGAAAAGTGTTATGATTCTTAGAGTTATTCTAGTCCTTGATTACTTGTTATGTTTTAGGATTTTGTAGAGTTAGGTTGAAGTTTACAGAACTATTTATAAAGATTTCGACATCAAGGATTTGCATTTCATTTCAACTCATAGTTAATTACAAGTTTGTCAAAAGTTCACACAGTACACATACAATATTCAAGTTAAAGGAAAAAATACAAGGCCTACGTGCTAAAATCTAAACGAACAAATGTGGATAAAAGTGGCGGACGATTGCTTCGCGCTCCCAGGCTGCCTATGTGATGTTGTAGCAGTGCCACTACACCTCGACATGCCAGGCATTAGTTGGCCCCATCTGCACTCTATTGGTTATGGCAGTCAGAGTCTCCCGACATGTCTCGGGGTCATCAAAATTGATAGCCGGGTCACACGGGTTGATATTTCCTCTCTCGTTTGTTGGTCTCCGATGCTGCATCCATCATATAGTTAACATATCCCTCAGTCACATTTTGAATTCGGGTGGAAAGTCTACGCGGTAGAGTTTTTGGCTGCATTTCTCGATCACGCGTAAGTGTCCCATGTAACGTGAAAAAGTCTCTGGTTTTCTCCACATACACATGTGTTCTGGGCACATTCTGGTGTACACTCGATCCCCCCACAAAGAAACCCTGGCACTCCGGGCGACTATAGTAGATGGCGATATCCATAGTCTCGTCTTCATCGGACTCGGGCAGAGGTGCCTCCAGCTGATCGTATGGGAAAGCAATGGCCACTTCTTCTTCTTTATCGTCGTCCTCGTCCTCGTCCTCATCGTCATCGGCATTGGAATCTTTTTCATTCGGTTCTTCATCTGCCTCCATCTCATCACCTTCATCTGCTGGATTGGCCTGCCATTCCTTCGAGGCAACCCAGGCTAAAGGGACGGCGTCAATAGGATCTTGCTCCTCCACGGGTATCTTCTCTGGGTCCTCTTCTGGATATTCTTCGGGATCTAAGTCTTCAGGTTCTGGTGCTGCCCACGGTTTCCCTACCAGCTCTGCGTTGGACGCCATCCTAAAGAAAAGAAGATAGAGAAAATCCTAAGGTAAAGATTTTAGGTTGTTAAAATTAAAAGTGATAAATTAATAGTACAGACATTCTACAAAGTTTTTATGCCACATAACTCGTAATTTCCCATCTCCCAAGGCTTGAAGGTTCACTAAACCTATGCTCTGATACCAAACTGTGATGCCATGTCTTACGGGTACGTTAGGACATACGTAACTATAATTAAGGAAGATATTCTAGTCATGCATTCATAATTACATATAATAAATACTACATCATTAAGGTTTAGAACTTGTTCAGAATATTTAGTGCTTGCAATCATCTAGAGAATTTAACAAAAGTTACAAAATGTTCGTGGAGACTGAACAAATGAACAAAAAGAAAGAGAATTTAACGTCTTCAAATGGCGTTGTTGGGATCGACTGGGTCCTGCCACACACCCCGATCCTCGAAGTCTTCTTCCTCTACAAACGAACCCTCCTCAAAGTGTCCTTCTTCTTCACCTATGCACTAATGCCATGAGCTAAAGCCCATAAGCAAATTTCCTAAACCATCTAACAAACTCACAACATAATATTCTACAATACATATCGCATAACACCCAACACAATTTTAGGCCAAAGAGATCGACAAATTTAAAAGTTTCAGCAGCGTAAGCATATATAAGTACAGTTATGCAAGTGCATGATGCAAATGAATGCAATGTAAATACCCAACCCAACATACTTCCAGAATCATAGCATGAATTCCACGCTAGAAATTTCATAGTAGACTTGATGGGAATTTGATCACTGAACCTTTCCTCGCCTCGTTATGAAAGGTAAATGCTCGACTTGGTTACATGCCTCAGCCGTTTTACTCAATGGCAACGGCGTGGGGGCAAGCCAACCAGTTTTGTCCATCCTCATCTGGGCCAATCGATCCCACATTAAAAACCAGGATGCTCGTTAGGCGTCAACCCAAAGTCTAATTAAAAGGCTAGTGACAACCCCACGTTGTCTAACTCCTTTTTATAATAAGAAATCTCCAAATTCATTTTCAAAATTGGCAACCAGCGATGCCCTAGTTTCAAAACCACAGAAAGAATGATTTTCACCCAATCCACAATGATAGGTACAAAAGGAACTCCGATAAACCAAGATACAATGTAAGAATGCTCATGATGTACAATATGCTTCTTATGTACAATTGATTGTAACATAACATCGTGGTATGACACAAGGTACAACTCCCTAAAGTATAAAGTACAAATATATGAAGCATAATCTACAATTCATGTCATATGGATCCAACCTATCGGCATAGTTTCTAATCATCAAATTATTAATTTCACACACCAATTACTTACATAAATCATTTAAAGTTCACATGTTCAAGTTTCATGAAGTAACATGTCACTCATACACTTAGCCAAATTTGAGTAAATGTTTAATTGTCAAATTTAAAGTTACAATAGTGTTTTGAGGTACCTAGGCATGGATTTAATTTCTAAAATTTGAACACCAATTAGATAAAAATATTTTCTACAACTTTTATATTTAACACTAAGGTCAATTCCTAGGGTAAAAGGGTCATTTATTTTAATTAAGAGAAAATCATTTAGCACTTTATAGAGAAAAGTGCAAAATTTAGGTTTATGTTGGCCTCTATTTTGGGGCATCAATTCAATGGATATGAATCTGATTTTTGGGAAGGTGTTAGTTTAAGGTGTTTCCTACAAGTTTTATGTTTTGTGCTAAGGCTAATTGTTTGGAACAAGTTAATAATTTTGGCCAATTTATAAAGTGGGTCCAGTCAACCTAAAAAGGGTCTACAGAATAGGTTTTCAATACAGAATGCTCAAAATCTTTGGGTACCATACAATGGTATTTTGGACTAATTTTTTCTCAGCATCTAGTTTAATTTGTTAGTTACATTTTTTTATGAAAACCACTTTTGGAATTGGCTATTAAAAACTTAGGGTTTTGGTCTCACAAAAATGTGTGATAGAGAGCTCTGTCAGTTACTGAAACACAACAGTGACTTTGGGATGGGTTTTGACCTAACAAGACTTCATATTGTTGGCTCAATTGTGGTTCACAATAGCATAAATGTGTTATATACAAGTTTTATGTTTTGACCTAAACTTGGTTCTCATACTAACTTAGGGTTTTTGTGTGTTCAACTCAGAGTGGTCAAAATCTAACACTCTTTGGTAGGTAAAAAGGGTATACCTGAAGTTCTACCCAACAAAATCCCTTCAAACTGATTTTTTTATGAAAGAGAACTTAAAAATCTAGGACTGGACATAAAAATCGCATTTAGATCATTTTTCTACAATTAGTTGTGGTGGTTTAAAGTTCGTGCTAGAAAGTTAGTATACCTAGAAAATTAGGTTACCTAGGGTTTCTATAACTAAGCTCATGTTTTAATTTTAATGTATTCTCTTTGCATGCAGGTCATATATTCATACAAACCAAAGTTTCAGATCCTATTCATGCCATAAAACTCAAAATACTCACATGCAACACTTGATCTTACATGAACAATCCATAATCTACTCCTACGACGCTTTTTTGAGTAAATCCTTGTTTCTTATTCTTAGGGTTGATTATGAAGATGGATTGAGGGCTATTTTATGAGAGATTGACAGAAGGTTTAGGGATTTACTTACTTGTTTTTTATGCTCTACGGGTAGAGAAAGGCTAAAAGATTTGGCTTTAGTGTATCCTTGGTCTTCAAAAACCTCTTATGCTGAGACCCTCCTCCTTCTTCTCCTCCTTCTCTTGCAAACACTTAGAAAAAAATTTGGTCACTCTCTCTCTCTCTCTCTCTCTCTCTCCCTTGGCCAAACCTCATGGAGGAGAATAGGGGAGATGGATGGTATTTTTATAGCAAAAATGGTTGTAAGTTTTCATAATTATGGTGTAAGTAATTTTGCATTTTTTCTAAAATTTCATTGGATGCATGGGGTGGTGTGGTCTATTTGAGACATTGAAAAATCAAATTTGGAGGTGGGGTTCGACTATGACAGATTTGGGAGGCACAAGGTCTGATTTTGCATTATTTTAGGGTTTAAATTGTATTTTCGGTATCTTAACCTACTAAAACCTATTATATTAATGTGTTTATAATTAATTTAGTATTCTCGTGAATTATCATAATTTTGATAGAAATTAATTAAATAGGTATAGGCTTTTAAGTCAATTTAAGATAGTTTGACAAGAATTGACTTTTTGACTTATTTATTGTGTAGATACGTTAAATAATAATTTGTTTGCTTTTGTTGACCTATATTATTATATTATTATATATATTACTTATATAAAAAGTATTAGGTCATAATAATACTTAATTTATGCAACTTTTTCTCATTTTCAAGTTTAAAAAGGTAAAAAGTAACTTTTTATGCACAATTCCCTAGGTAGTTGGCCATGCAAGGGTATTTGTGTCATTTTTATTGTTATTTTGTCCTTTATTACTTAATTATATATAAATATCTAATTTTGGGTATTCATGTGTCAAAATTTTTAAGATTTTTTGATGTACTAGGGACAAAATAGTTATTTTACCCTAATTATGAAAATTTTTTATTTTTTATTTTTTATTTTAAGTTATTTACATAATTTGGGCTGTCACAAGATTTTTCTGAGTACTAGGGTTTTGCCTCTGAATATTTGGTCTTTTTATAATTTTCTGGCCGAATTAAGGTTTCGGGTTGAGTTGGGCTTTCTATACTTCTAGCGACCTAAATTCTTGTTGTCTATCCGTTGCTAATACTAGGGTTTGAGCTGGATTATTACATGTTTTGCACTATTTTTGAGGCATTCTTCAAAGTATTGTGTGGCTGGATATTTAAACTATTTTTTCACAAAAAATTAACACCAAAGAAGCACAAGAAAAAGCCCAAACAGGGCAGCAACGACAACGGCAACGACGCAGTGGTGCTGCGATAGTGGTTTTAAGCTGGCTTTTTGGCCTTTTTCTAGGCAATTTTCTAAAATCTTTTGAAAAAAAGATTTTATATTTCGAGAGCTTTCCATCGATATAAAGAACGTCAAAAATAGAGTTCGAATGAGGTCGAAATGGCCTTAGGAAGTTGGCAGTTCCAGACGACGGCGCACAGGTGCGGTGGTAGTCTGTTCCAGGCAATTTTTTTGGTATTTGTTCAAGCTATTTTTGAGAATATTTTTTCATAGAAAAATATTACTTTTTGAGAGCTTTCTTTTGATATAAAGTACGTCTAACACCCCGACCCTTCACATGCCAACGATATTGTCCATTTTGAGTAAAAGCCCTCACGATTTTGTTCTTCCCATGGGGTCACCCATCCTTGCATTGCTCCCGCCCAAACAGGCTTAACTGCAGAGTTCTGCTAGGATTTCTACCACCTGAGAAAAGGTCTCGTTGAATATAAGGGTTCAAGGCTTTTTCTTTATAGCCTAGGAACTCCCTCTCTCTTTCCGATGTGGGATACCAGGATATCACAATCCACCCCCCTTAGGGCTGCACGTTCTCGTGAAGTAGCTTGCCAGCTTCGGTAGCTTGCCAGTCCTTATTGACCCACCCACTCAGTAGCCTGCCCACGTGTCACACGAGACGGTAAGGGCCCACACTCGGAGGTAGGAGAGTCAGCTCTGATACCATTTCTAACACCCCGACCCTTCACATGCCAACGATATTGTCCGCTTTGGGCAAAAGCCCTCACGATTTTGTTCTTTCCAGGGGGTCACCCATCCTTGCATTACTCCTGCCCAAGCACGCTTAACTACGGAGTTCTGCTAGGGTTTCTACCACCTGAGAAAATGTATCGTTGAATGTAAGGGTTCAAGATTTTTCCTTTATAGCCTAGGAACTCCATCTCCCTTTCTGATGTGAGACACCAAGATATCACAGTACGTCAAAAACATAGTTTGGGAAGAGGTCGAAAAAGCCTCGGGAAGTTGGTGGTGCAGTGCTGTTGCGGTCAGCAACGTTTTTTGTGGTTCAAATAGTTTTTTCGGGTAGTTTTTCAGTAGATTTTTTGACAAAAAAATCCCATATTTTGATAGCTTTCTAAGGGTATTGAATTTTGTTGACTAGAAAAGTAACTTGGATATAATTTTAACTACCAAGGGTATTCTTCCTTCAATGCCGGGAAATGTATTTGTTTCTGAAAAAGGTTCTTTCTCTGGGTCGAAAGGCATGAAGAAAAAAAAGATTCAAAAATAGGGTGGCACGATCTCAAAGGTACTTAGTAAGCCACTGACTGGTGTAAAAAAGTCGAAAGACAGATGTTTTCACTGCAACCAAACACAGCACTAGAAAAAGCTATGCCCAGTTTATCTCTGCAAGCTGAACAAACAAGGTAATTTCTGTTCACTAGTTGTGAAAACATGTTTAGCGGTGTTATCTACCAGTATCTGGTGTGTAGATATGGGAGCCACTAATCATGTTTACAATTTATTGCATGGGTTCTAGAAAATTCGACAACTTAGTGATGGGGAGATTTACCTACATATGGACAATAATACAAAAGTAACAATAGTTGCAGTGAGAGATATCACTCTCAATTTTAGTAGAGATAGGATACTTCTTATGAAAGATTGTCTCTATGTACCTTCGATTAGAAGAAATTTAATTTTAGTCTCATGCTTAATAGAGAACAAATATTCTGTTCGTTTTGGTGACTTTATCGTTGTAAAGAAAAATAATTACTTTATTTATTTTGGTACATTAGTGGATGATTTGTATGTTGTACCTCCTATCTCTCCTATACTGCAACTAACTGAAATGAATAAGACATCTAATTTACCATATAAGAGAAAGTTTTCTTCCTTAATAAACCAGATGTTTCTTTGGCACTTACGCTTAGGTCATATTAATCTAAAAAGGATAAACAAGCTGGTATCAAATTGACCTTTGAATTCATTAGAAGTGGAGACACTTTTAGTCTGTGAATCCTACTTAGAGGGTAAGACGACCAAGAGGCCCTTTTCGGCCAAAGACTATAGAGCTAAAGAACCGTTAGAACTGGTTTATTTTGATGTATGTGGTCCTGTGACAATCTAGATTAGAGGTGACTTTGAGTACTTCGTCAGTTTCATTAATGACTACTCAAGGTATGGATACATTTACTTGATACATCGTAAGTCTGAATGCTTTGAGAAATTTAAAAAATTTAAGGCGGAGGCAGAGAAACATCTGGGTAAAAGTATCAAATCACTACGATCCAACTGCGGTGAGGAATAGCTCTTTGGAGAGTTTAGGGACTACCTATTATCAAAAGGGATTATATCTCAGTTGACTGCACCGGGCACTCTGCAGCATAATAGTGTAGTAGAAAGAAGGAATAGGACTCTTATGGAGATGGTAAGGTCCATGATGAGTTATTCAGATTTACCCAATTCATTTTGGGGATTCACATTAGAGACAGCGTCTTACATTCTGAACTTGGTACTTTTTAAGTTAGTATCTTCTACTCCCACAGAATTGTGGACCAGACGTAGGCCTAGTCTGAGACATATTCAAATTTAGAGGTGTCCAGCACATGTGTTGAAAGAGAACATGGGTAAATTGAAACGGAGGACAGAAGTCTATTTCTTTGTGAGGTATCCCAAGGAAACAGAGGGTGGTCTATTTTATAATCCTAAATATCATAACGTCATTGTTAGCACCAATACCCAATTCTCGAAAGAGGATTATATTATGGACCACATGCCCAAAAGTAATATTGTTCTGGAAAAAATGAGAGAAAATACCAGTATAAGGGAAGAGGAACCACAAGTCACTGATATCCCATTGCCTCGTCGTAATGGGAGAATTATCGGGACAGGTGCAAATCATGAATAAGGTGTTAATGCATAGGGTTCGAATTCTACACGGCGTATTACTACTAGTACACAGACACAGGTAGTGCCTCTCCGTAGTAGGAGGATTATTCAACAACCTGATCAGTATATGCTCTTAGAAGAGTCTTTTGGCAAGATCCCAACAGAACTGGATACTGAATCCTATAACTACAATGAAGCACTTCAGGACAAAGATGTAGATCTTTAGCAAAAGGCAATGAATTCAGAGATAGAATCTATATATTCTAATCAGGTCTGGGACCTTGTAGAACCACCTGAAGGAGTAAAACGCATTTGATGCAAGTGGATCTATAAGAGGAAGAGAGGAGTAGATGGGAAGGTTGAAACCTTCAAAATTAGGCTTGTTGTTAAAGGGTTCACTTAGAAAGAAGGGATCGATTATGAGGAAACATTTTTACCGGTAGCCATGCTTAAGTCTATCTGGATTCTCTTATTTATTGCTACTCATTTCGATTACAAAATCTGGTAAATATATGTTTAGACAACTTTCCTTAACGAAAGTCCTGACGAATGTATCTATATGATACAACCAAACAGATTCATTGCAAAGGACCAGGAACACATGTTGTGTAAACTTAAGAGATCTATTTATGCACTTAAGCAAGCATCGAGGTCTTAGAACACTCGGTTTGATCAAGCTATAAAGTCTTATGATTTTAATAAGAGTCCGGATGAGTCCTGTGTGTACAAAAAGCGTGACGGAAGAGTGGTGATTTTCTTAGTACTTTATGTAGACGATATCTTGTTCATCAGAAACTATGTGGGGGCATTATCTATGGTTAAAGTATGGTGATCTGGGCAGTGCAGTATGAATGACTTTGGAAAAGCCGGTCACATCCTTGGGATCAAGCTTGTGCGAGATCGGAAACAAAAGATGTTGGGCTTTGTCACAAGCAAAGTATATCGATGATATCTTTACTCGTTTTAGCATGGAGAATTCTAACAAAGGGTTTTTTTCTTTCAGGCATGGAATCACTCTATCCAAGGATCAGTGTCCTAAGATACCCGATGAGATAGAAAAGATAAAGGCAGTTCCTTATGCTTCGGCAGTAAGAAGCCTAATGTATGCTATGTTTTGCATTAGGCCCGACATCTACTTTGTCGTTGGCATGGTTAGCAACTATCAGTCTAACCCAAGGCAGGAGCATTAGACTACGGTAAATAATATAATCAAGTACCTAAAAAGAACTAAGAATTATATGTTAGTTTACCAGGTAGACAGTCTAGTTCCTTTGGGGTACACAGACTCAGATTCTAGTCTAACAAGGATTCCCGTAAGTCTACCTCAGGATATGTATTTATCTTAGGAGGTGAAGTTATAAGTTGGAGGAGTATCAAGCTGTTCTGCATTGCTGATTCCACCATAGAGGTCGAATACGTGGCAGCTTCTAAAGCAGTCAAGGAGGCCGTTTGGCTCATGAACTTCCTGTTGGGTCTTGACGTGGTATCTTTAGTTCAGTCGGCTATTACACTTTATTGTGACAATAGCGGAGCGGTTGCAAACTCGAAGGAGCCTAGAGTCCACAAGAAATGAAAGCACATTGAGTGTAAGTATCACCTAATACAAAAAATTATACAGAGATGTGATGTTATTGTGACCAAGATTGCATCAGGAGACAATCTTGCAGATCCTTTTTCAAAGAGCTTACGGGCTAAACTTTTGGTAGTCATGTAGAGAGCATGGGAGTCAGATGTATGTCAGCATAGTTTTGAGTATAAGTAGGAGATTGTTAGGGTTAGTACACTGAAAATCATATTTTTAGTATTTAATTTTAGAGTAAATTACAGTTACCTCCCCTGAGATTTAAGTTTATTACAGGGATCACCCATGTGGTCTCTGAAATTACATTAACTTCCCCTGAGATTTAATTTTAACATCAATTGCACCCAATCTTTAAATTTTTGAACAAATTTTTATAATCCAATCTGTTCATTACGTAGAATTCGTCGAGTTTGTTTAGCAAGTGAAAATTTAGATTCATCCGATATCTGTGCAAATCATACTCTACATACCAGATTAAATACTGTACATAATATTGAATATCAATATATAACATTAAAGAAATAATACACATACATTGCCCATAAATATTCTCATAAAATAAAAAATTAATTTTATTAACATAAAATTAAGAGTAAATTACACTTACCTCCCTCGTGGTCTCTGAAATTACATTAACTTCTCCTAATGTTTAATTTTAACATCAATTACACCCAATC
Source organism: Heliamphora ciliata (assembly GCA_032360265.1). Taxonomy (NCBI): domain Eukaryota; kingdom Viridiplantae; phylum Streptophyta; class Magnoliopsida; order Ericales; family Sarraceniaceae; genus Heliamphora; species Heliamphora ciliata. The sequence continues at coordinate 18,898 of JAUMHN010277870.1, forward strand.
GTTAAATTTTTGAACAAATTTTTATGATCCAATCCGTTCATTATGTAGAACTCGTCGAGTTTATTTAGCATGTAAAAATTTAGATTCATCCGATATCTGTAGCTAAGTGATTGAATAGTTTTTATTTATTTATTTATTAGAAGATCT
>JAUMHN010277979.1:0-19042 GCA_032360265.1 Heliamphora ciliata
TTTGTTAAATTTGTTTAAAGTATATTCAATGTTTCTTATGTCTTGGAGTATTACCTGTGGATAGAGTTTATGCATGGTAAGTTTTGGATTTAGCTCACGGACCCGGGTTTGGGTCGTGACAAGAATCAAGATCGATAGAAATTGAGAAAATATCTCGAGGTGCATGAGAAGGAGGAGTTCTAGCATAACAAGGGGTACCACGACGAGAGGTGGTCCAAACACCGTTAACATTTACAATTTGCATATGTTTTGGTGAGGAACTACCATACAAGTCATGTTTTGAAAAGGAAACAGCCTTCTCCTTAGATAAATTAATGCCAAAATGGCAAAAAATTCGAGTAAGATACATCCCGTAAGGGAAAGAGGAGTTTGATTTACAGTGTGAGTGGAGCATGTGAAAAATGAACAAGAAACCTAGATCTAGGTTTTTCTGTTCAAGAATATACCACATAATAAAAATGTGCATATATGTGACATTACCAATTTTTTCCATTTATGGTATGAAAACATGGTTTACCATGTAATGCAAAATGCACATTTTGGATTTTAGAGAATTAGCCTCTAAGGGCTTGGTAGGGTCAATGTCATCATTCTCAAAAATATTCTTCACAGATTCGAAAAAAGAGAAACCTTCAACATCAATGAGTTTTTTGTTGTAGTGAACACAAATTTTTCCTTCGGGAATCCCAAGAATCTCATTTAGAGAAGAAGGAGTCAAGACAATGTCTACACCATTCACTCATGTGGTGATGATGGTGGTTGAAACGAGTGAAATGTGAAAGTGCGCATAAAAAAATTTGACCAAAGTGAGATAGTGGGGTTCGCGAATTTGAAGGAGCCTTTCCCACCCATGGCTTGAAAATAGATCTTTAAATCTCATTTCAATGGAATCAAAGAAGAAAAAGTCTATACTACGATCGGGAACTACTTTTCGATTTACAAAAGATGAGAAATAAAGTTGACGAATTTTGGAGATTTTGAAGGAAATTACCTCCGCCATGGCCACATTTTTTGGTACTGTCTCCGTTGTTGTCGCCATCATAGTCTTCTTCTTCTTCGACGATCTAGGGTTTGATGAACCCTCTCCGACCGATCGCTTGGTTCCTTTACCCATCATTTTCGGAGGCATTTTGATAGATTTAGGTTAGTTTGAAGATTGAAAGGTAGAAGAAGGTGAGGAGTCGACACAGTTTTTTGAAAAGAAAGGGCGAGAGAAGAACAGTTTTATAGAGAGAGAGAGAGAACGATGTGACGGTTCGGGGGACAACGCCTCTATATATAGACATAACGATTTGTGTCAACACAAATTACATTTGGTGTCGACACTTTTCGTATCGAGTGTGGGTATCGAAAATAGGAAATGGTGTCGACACATTTTCAGAAGGTGTCGACACATTCGGCTATTTGGGTCGACACGATTAAACTTGGTGTCGACACAAATTTACCAAGAGTCAGGGAACCAATATGGTGTCGACATTAAATAGAAAGGGATCGACACTTTTCTCGCAGTGCCACTTCTATACAGCTTTATGTCAACATAGCACACAATTGTGTCGACACTTTTTCAAGTGGTGTTGACACATTTTCACATATCAAGAAAGAACATCAAACGCTTTGAAATGCAATAAAAATACATAGTTAGTATGGCATTTTGATCAAGAATTAGGAGCACATAGCATACCAAGTTCTCTTCTAATATAGCATATTTCTTCTTCATTTAAAAGTTTTGTGAAAATGTCTACTAATTGGTAATCTGCGCCTATAAATTCAAGTTCGATATTACCCTTTTGCACATGATCTCTTATAAAATGATGTCTAATCTCTATATGCTTGGTTCTTGAATGTTGTATAGAATTTTTGGATATATTAATTGCACTAGTGTTATCACATTTAATAGGGATATGATCTAAATGAAAACCATAGTTCTCTAATTGTTGTTTCATCTAAAGAACTTATGCACAACAGCTTCCAGCCGCAATGTACTCTGCCTCGGCTATAGACAAGGCCATTGAGTTCTGCCTCTTGCTAAACCAAGAGATTAGTGAGTGTCCTAGGAATTGACAAGTACCACTTGTGTTTTTTCTATCTAATTTGCATTCGGAAAAATCAGCATCCAAATAGCCAAATAATTGAAAGGCTATTTCTCTAAGATAAAATAATCCTAGATTTTATGTACCTAAAAGGTATCTAAAGATGCGCTTAACAACAGTCACATGTGATTCTTTTGGATTTGATTGAAATCTAGCACACATGCATACACTAAACATGATATCCGGACGACTAACAGTTAAATATAAGAGAGATCCAATCATACCTCTACAACGCTTTTCATCTATTGCTATGCTATCTTCATCTTTGTCAAGTTTCGTTGTAGGGCACATTGGAGATTTCATGAGTTTTACCTTTAGCATGTCGAATCTCTTCAATGTGTCCCTCATGTATTTAGCTTGATTGATGTAGATTTCTTCTTGAGTTTGTTTAATTTGGAGTCCGAGAAAATAGTTGAGCTCACCCGTCATGCTCATATCGAATTCTCCTTGCATACACTTAACAAAGTCTTTGTAAAGAGATTCGTTAGTTGCACCAAAAATTATATCATCTACATAAATTTGTACAACTAGTATGCCATTTTCTTGAGACTTGATGAAAAGAGTAGTATCTATTTTTCCTCTTGAAAACTCATTTTCAATCAAGAATTTGCTTAACCTTTCATACCAAGCTCTGAGTGCTTACTTTAAACCATAAAGAGCATTGGTAAGTTTGTAAACATGGTTCAAAAAATCTGAATTTTCAAAATCAGGAAGTTGTTTCACAAAAACTTCCTTCAAGATGAAATCATTTAAAAAGGCACTATTGACATCCATTTGATAGAGTTTAAAGTTTTTAAAGCATGCAAAAGTAAGCAACATCCTAATGGCTTCAAACCTAGCCACAGGAGCAAAAGTCTTATCAAAATCGATGCCTTTTTCTTGATTGTATCCTTGGGTTACCAATCGAGTTTTGTTCTTCAGCATTACTCCATTCTCATCTATTTTATTTCTAAAAACTCATTTCGTACCGATGATGAAATGTTCTTTAAGTATTGGGACTAAAGTCCAAACTTTATTTCTTTCAAATTGATTTAGCTCTTCTTACATAGCCAAGATCTAGAATTCATCGTTTTCGACTTCCTCAAAATGTTTTGGTTCAGTCTAGAAAAAGAATGCTAAATTACTACAAACATTATGTAGAGAAGACTGAGTTTTGATATCTTGCGATGGATCACCAATGATAAGATCTTTCGGGTGACCATGAGCATACCTCCACTCTTTAGGTAGGTCTAAATTTTCTAAATTTACAGATTCAGCAATCTGTTGAACTGCATTTTGTTGAGGATTTGAAGTTTTCTCTTGATTTGGCTCTTTCTTTTCTTTGATGAAGATATCTTCAACACATTTTTCTATGTCTAACAAGTTATCTTCACAAAAATCCTTTGAAGAACCAATGTTAGCTTCATCAAAAATAACATGTATAGATTCTTCAGGGTCCTTTTGTTGAACACTTTATACGCTGTACTAGATATAAAATATCTTAAAAAAATACATTCATCAGATTTTCATCGAACTTGCTCAAAAGTTCTTTTTTGTTGTTGTTCAAAATAAAACATTTGCACCCAAAGACGCAAAAATAACCGATGTTAGGTTTTCTTCTATTCTATAGCTCATACGGAATTTTCTTGAGAGAAACTCTTATCATAACTCTGTTTATGATAAAACAAGCAGTATTAACAGTCTCAGTCCAAAAGTATCATGGTAGATTATTTTCACAGAGTATGATTTTAGCCATTTCTTCTAATATCCTATTCTTCCTCTCAACAATTCTATTTTTTTAAGGAGTTCTAGAAGTAGAGAAGTTGTGGTTAATACCATTTTCATCACAAAACTTTTTAAAATCTTTGTTTTCAAATTCTTTACCATGATCACTTTGGATACTTGTGATTTGAAAACCTTTTTCATTTTGAACTCTCCGAGACAGTTTTGCAAAAAAAGACAAAGGTTTCATCCTTATGAGCTAAGAATAGCACCCAAGTGTATCTAGGAAAGTCATCAACAATAACAAAGGCATATCTCTTGCCTTCAAGGCTTAAAATCCATATTGGACCAAATAAGTCAATGTGCAATAGTTGTAATGGCCTAGAAGTTAAAATCTCGTTTTTAGAATGAAAAGAACTTCTAACTTGTTTGCCTTGTTGACATGCATCACACACTTTGTCCTTTTCAAATTTGATTTGAGGTAACCCAATCACTAATTCTTTTTCAAAAGTTTGAAAATTTAGTTCACGTGTGCATGTCCAAGCCTTCTATGTCATAACTAACTATTATCACTCAAGGCGGCTAAGCACTTGATGTCATTCTTAGTAAGATTATTGAGAGAGAATGTATAAATATTTTAATGGCTTTTACCTTCAAAGATAACTTTGTTATTAGTTGAATCTTCAATAACACACTTAGCATAATTAGACACAACTTTGTAACCTTTATCACAAAGTTGGCTTATGCTAAGAAGGTTATGTTTCAAACCATCAATAAGGAAAAATATTTTTAATAGAAGGGGAAAACGTTTTACCAATACAGCCAATTCTTATGATTTTTCCTGTGCTATTGACTCCAAAAGTCACAAATTCACCATCTTTTAGTTTGAGAGATGCAAATATCGATTTGTCGCCTGTCATGTGTCTTGAGAAAACGCTATCGAGATACTACATCCCCTCCTTGAATGAGAATTTGAAATAAACCTGCAAGGATAATTAAGTTTTGATTTTTGGTACCCAAATTTTCTTGGGTCCTTTGGTGTTAGTTCCTTGAGGGTGTATTTTTTAAGGAACCCAAACCATCTTGACATAATTTTTTAACAGATTTCTATGTGAGCAGTGTGTGACAATGTGTCCATGCTCATAGTAATGAAAACAAGTGGTATTTGTATGATTGGAGGATGCCTTGACAAAAATATTACTCAAGAACTTTTGTTTCTTCTTGGATTTATATCTAATCGCAGCTTTGTCAAAAACATATTTTTGCATCCCAAGAAGTTTATCTAAGTTGTTCTTTCCTTGAGTGAATTTGTAAACAATTTTTGTAAGGTCCTCAACTTTTTCACTCAAAATCTTGTTTTCATTCTTCAAAACAGAAACTTATTTTGTTAAAACAAATTTTTTACTTTTTAAAGTTTCAATTTCAGTTGAGGAGAAAAGAACTAACTTTTTCAAAATAGAATTCTTTGGACTAATTTTTCTTAACTCATCATGCAAATCTACAAATGCACTTTGCAATTCATCTAAAAAAAAAGGTCAGGGATTACCTCATCATCTTCTCTAGCCATAAGGCTTAGATTTTCTACTTCATTTTTTTTTTCATCTTCAGAATTGCTGTCATCACGCTCACCCCATGCGGCAATCATGGCTTTCTTGAAGTCCTTTTTGAATTACTTTTTGAGATGAGAACATTCAACTTTGACATTTCCAAGCTTTTTACAATCATAGCAGATGATTTCTTCTTTCTTGAAGTTGTTTTTGAATTTACTTGAGTCACCTTTGAATTTGGTAGGCCCGCCTCGGTGTTCTTCCTTCTTGAAGAACTTTCTTCCTCCTTGTTTCTTATTTCTAAGAAACCTCTTGAATTTCTCTGTGATGAGAGCTAAGTCTTCATTCTCATCACTTGAGGAGTCTTCTTCGAATTCTTCATCATGAGTTGAAGACTTGAAAGCAATGCCTCTCTTCTTTTTGTTGTCATCCTCATCGTCCATCTTAATGTTCATCTCATAGGTCGTGAGAGAATCAAGAAGTTTTTCTAGGCTGAGTGTGTTAAGGTATTTAGCTTCTTAAATAGCTATGACCTTTGCTTTCCAGCTCTTAGACATGTACTTAAGAATTTTTCTTACCATCTCTGCATTAATATAAATCTTACCAAAAGATTTTAGACCATTAATAATGTTAGTGAAGCGAGTAAACATATCAAAAATTATTTCATCATGCTTTATTTTGAATAATTCATTGTTATGTACAAGCAAATTGATTTTTGACTTTTTCACTTAATTAGTATCCTTATGGATAACTTCGACTCTATCTCATTTTTTTTTTTGCGGTGTCACATGTAGAGATCCTATTGAACTCATTAGGGTCAAGTGAGCAATACAAGAGATTCATAACTTTAGCATTCTTTTGAACTTCTTTAATATTATTTTCAGTCCATTCAGCCTCAGGTTTTGGGACGATAGCCCCTTCAATAGTTTTGGTAAGTCTTTTGGGTCCATTAATGATAACCCGCCAAAGGTCATAGTCTACAGCTTGAATGTAAATTCTCATTCTAACATTCCAATAATTGTAATTTGTTCCATTGAACAAAGGAGGTCTATTGGTCGACTAACTTTCGGATTGGATAGGTCTGATACTAGCGGTTTCCATAAAAGCTCTTAGACTGTTAAGTTAAAAATAAGAGCCCAAGCTCTGATTCCAATTGTTAGTTCTAAACAAGTCAAGAGGAGGTGAATTGGGTCTTTAAAAATAAATAATACTTTTAAAAAATTTTTCGAAAACCTTTTAAAATTGCAATCAATTAAAGCAGGATAAACAAATATTAAAGCAATAAAATATAAAAAAGGTTAGGGATAGAGAGATAGAACAAGACACCAAGACATCAAGGATTTTATAGTGAGTGAATTGGGTCTTTAAAAATAAATAATACTTTTAAAAAAAATTTCGAAAACCTTTTAAAATTGCAATCAATTAAGCAGGATAAACAAATATTGAAGCAATAAAAATATAAAAAAGGTTAGGGATAGAGAGATAGAACAAGGCACTAAAGATTTTATAGTGGTTCGGCTTCTTCCAATCCTACGTCCACTCCTCAAGTTTTTCTTTGAGTATTTTCACTACATAGAATACTTCACGGGCGTTTTCTAAGTTTTTACAAATTCAAGACTTCGCTTGAGAAAATCGAATGTTTATGGGTACATTCAAAAGCCTAACACAGTTTCAAGAAGATGCTATAAAAATAAGTTCCTGTTTTCTTTTAATCTCTCTTGAACTCTTCTTTTATGAAATTTACTCAATCACTCAAATGATAAAGGGTGACTCACCATTGAATACAATAAATGAAGAGTATGAAAGTAAAACACTCACTCTCTTTACAGAAAAAATTTACAATTAAGGAAAAAGTAAAGAGAGCTGAGAAACAAGAGCTGGAGATTCAGTAATAAATAAGGACTTAAGAATTCTGAGTTTGATTCAAGCAATAGAACAGTAAATGTAAGTCTCCAATTGGAGTAAATGCTAAGAAGTTACTCCTTATATAAACTCTTATACATTCATGACCGTTGGAGGTAGGTAAGAGTAATAAATGCCAAAAATCCAACAGTTGAGGTCTGCTGTGAATTTGAAATTATGTCGCCGGTGTCAACACAAAATGTCTAGGGCAGGTCCTTTAAATGGTTGAGTCGACACATTTCTTCTGAGAGGTCGATACAATTTCTGTAAGCTTTCTCACCAACACAATGGTGTCGACACATTTGGATCCGGTGTCGACTCGTTTGAAACTTTAGCATCTAGGGAGGACTATTTGTGTCGACTCATCTTGCTTTTGGTGTTGACACTAAATTCTACAGAAAGCCTTGGTAAATTTGTGTCGACACATTTGGATTTTGGGGTTGACACCAAAAAATCTTCAAGCGGGCTCGGAACTTTTGTGTCGACTCATTTTCAACTTTGTGTTGACACTCAAAATCTGCAGGTAGCCTCGGTTGTTTTGTGTCGACCCAAAATTTTGAATACCAAAAGTGAAGATCACTTTTGTGTCGACACAAAACTTATTTGTGTTGACTCATTTTGAATCTTGAGAGCTACGACTCTTTTGTGTTGACACAAAATTTATTTGTATCGACACTAAGTATTGATACCTGAAGGCAACTTTATAAAAATTGTTAGGGTGTCAAACCATTTGTTCAATAGGTATTGACACATTTAATATGTTTTAAGTATACTTTACCTTAAAAGTGTTCGACTTAATTTTCAATTACGTTCAACATAAAATATTCTCATTTAAAATATATAAGTGTTTTAGTTTTTTTGAAAGATAAGTCATTTTCTTTTGACTAAATGTGTCAACTTAATTGTTTAAAATCTGTTAACACTTTTATTTTGAAAATATGAAATATTATTATTTTAAATCTATTTATTCTTAAAAAATAAATTATCAAAATTATCAAAATTAAAATAAAAAGCCCTTGGGCTAATATTACATTTGTTTTAATGACCACTTATATATACTGAATTGATAACAAACTTGAGTAGTAAAGTCTATTAAATTAATGCAATAATGATACATGAACTAAAATATAACACATGACTTAATAAATAAATTTTGATAAAAATGCTATTATGATTGAAACAAAGTGACAAAATTGTAAATTTTCATTTAAAAGGGTAAAATTGTAATCTGACTACAAAAGCGATAGGAGAAGAAAGTGTCGCTTCTTCCGGCATTTTATATAGATAGATAATTAAAACGATTATAAGTGTGAACCGACTACCTTTATTATATATTAGTTATAACCCGATCCTAAAATTACTCAATTATTTAATTTTAATATTTAAAAGTAAGACATAAAATAATATCAACAATTAGTTAATCAACTAATTTTACAACACTCAATTTAAAAAATAGCTTTGTTAATTTGTTAATTTATAGAAGTAAAAAAATAAATAACAAGATAATAAAAATAAAAATTAAATTATTTTTTTGCTTGAATTAGTAAAAGAAGAAGTAATATCAATAATATTTTTTACTTTTTTACATAAAAAAACATGAGAAAAGAGAGAATAAAAGAAAAAACCAGGATTGTCTCATTTCAATTGTTAAGCTTTTAATACATGTACAAATGTTATATCAATTTGTTCTATTTTATTTTATATATACATATATGAAATATTCTAATAGAAGATATTATTAAATCTAGCTAAACATATTATGAAAACAAAAATAATATAGCATATATATATCTCTTCTTTAAAAAAAAATACTTAGATTATTAAGTATCACAACACATGCATCAAAAGTTCAATGTACAATTTGTCTGAAATCGTTTTAAAGAATCCCGTTCACCCTCTCTATCTCTATTTTTTTTATTATTCCCTTGTACTGGTTATTATTAAAGTCAATCAACATGGTAGCTTTTTCGTACATTGAACAAATAAAAATAACATTAAAAAAATTCAAAAGAATTCTAAGACTACAAATTTGTCACCAATACAAATTGTTTTTAAGATAAATTTTATTTTTTCTTGCACAAAATTACTCAAATATTAATTACAAAAACATTTCGTCGCAATAGGTATATTTTAGGACCACACTTTTGACTGAGCAGTGATTATTTTGGAAACGAGTCCTCCATGCTTCAACTTAGTTATTATGAAATTATTGATACAAATCTCCATAAAATTTAATTCTAAACAATTGTTGGTGCGAACCATTTCACCCACGATGACTAAAATCTGGAGTTTAATCATAACTACCAATTAAAATTTACTGTTTGGCATCAACACATTCATAGGACAAAATTTATCTCCTCTTTTCTTATTTTTTGTCATTTCAAATTGAAACTAGTTCATTTTTTTTTTGTTTATCTTTAAAACTAAAAGTTAAGAGAAATCTATAAACATTTTTCGAATAAAATATAAAAAGTGCAAAAACACTAAAATAATCTTGACTTTGTTAAAGATTGTACCTTTTGTTATTTACATTCAATTTTGTTCTTATAGTTTTCGAGTCAAAACCTAAAAACGTCATTTTTCATGTTTAACGCAAATTTAAAGGTCGAATTATAACTTAAAAATTTATTTAAAATGATTAATTTATGTCCCCCAAATGCCACGAGATTATGCAAATCCTCAAAATAGCATTTCACAAACTCGATCAAATCAAACACAAGATTATATGTGAAAAAAAAAGGTCTACAAACATGACAAATGACAACAAATTGAGCGGAGTTAATCTAGAATTTTTCTTTGCAAATCCTCCCAACTAACAAGACATCATCTGTGCTGAGATTTTCACATTCCTCTGATTCAATACATTCAAAGACCGTAAGTCCATATCTCTGACACTCTTATATCTTGAGATTCACAATAATCTAATCACATGAAGTGCATTGGAACAGAGGAACATGAAGCCCTCCCAACTCATCGTAACTCAAACGGCTGTGCAGTGCAGCTAACGTACTTAACCTACTTTAAACAAACACGATCATAGTTGACTTACCTATAAAAACATGAACATTCAACACAAGCTCATTGACGTGGTTTATGACGATTTAATGAACTACCCCCTTACCCTACAGATTACAAGAAACCAAAAATAACAGCTTCTAAGATAAGATCAACTTACAAATTTTATTTTCTGGAGTGATCATACTTCTCGTTAGCACGAGTCTAGTCAGAATCATTGCAAACGGATGAGTAGGCAGACCTAGAAAACCCCTCAAGCCTGGCCTTCCTATTGCCTTGTATGCATGACTGAGGGATATATATATATATATATATATATATATACATATATAGTTGTAACAACCCAAATCCCGGGTCAAACCAAAAGCCCAATAACAACCGTTTTGGAATACTATGACCCTCCAAAATTTCCCAAAACACGAACGGGTCAGAAACCACAAAGCCAAAATGAAAGCTAAAATCTTTGTAAGACATACTACTGAGGATTTAGTTAATATAAAGTAGTAGCCCAAGAGACAAGTGTCATGGCCCCCAAAGCCAAGCCATTGAAACAAATAAAAAATTTTCAAAGTTGCTCAGACCGATCAAAAGGTGAAAAGACCGTTCGATCGGTCTCTTACCTGCACAAGAGAACCGAGAGTACCAAAAGACCGATCGATCGGTCTATCGATCCGTCATGCTCCAGGTTCTTTTCAAACCAAAAACCAGATTTTCAACACCTAGAATATTTTTCATCACACTTGGGCAAAGATATAACTTCTTCTTTTTAGGAGCAAAAAGTCATTTCACAAATCTCCCTCATGGCACAAGAGTTTATAAGAAACGTAAACCAATCGAAAACCCCTTTTTTGTAAAAAGTTAAACCAACATTCGAAAACATTAATAATAAACTACGAAAAATAACAACAAACCATGTCTCTCTCATAAACATAAATCATGCATACATCGGCTCCACGGCCATAAGAATTACATTACACATGCATTTAAATCTAAAAACATGTTACATTAAAACTTGATTCATATACAAACGGGATAAACTACCCAACAAGGACAAAACTAAAGGGTCTTGTCTTCAAAAATCTCCGGACACTACAAGATCGATCTACTTGATTATGTTCATCTGAAAAAGATTTTTAAATCCCACACCGTGAGTCGAAACCCAATAAGAAACAAACTAATCATGAAATAAAAGCAAAGCATTCTAATAGAATAATATCTTTATTTCGACTCACGCGAGTCTCGAAAACAGTTTTTCTTTTCAAATCATAAGTTTTTACACAAACTCTATAACGCTGGACAATTTATCAAAACATAAACAACTCATCAACATTAACGGTTTTACACAACCCATGATAATTCACACGCAATTCATACATCTTCACGGGCTTTATCCGTTGGATCAATATATGTCCCTCATTATGCATATTTACAGGCTTTCACCGAGGGACCAATATCCACCCCAACTAATGCATCTTTACAAGCTTTTACCGAGGGACCAATATCCATCCCAACTAATGCATGAATGCACAAAAGTTTGCACGCACACAGCTATGTACAAACATCACATTCACATAACAACGTCATCCACTAATTGTGGATACCACCGATCAATAAAACGAGGCTCAACCCTAAGAGTTGGCTCAAAACTTTCGAAATTAGGTTTTAGCAAACATTTGCATAAATCTTTCTGATTTTTTCAAAACTCACCTTTTTTTAAAACCACGAACACATACGTCTAACAAGTTCGAAAGTAAACCATAAAAACGCTTTAAAAACCTTTTGTCCAACTGAACATAGTTTAAGAACATGAATCAACCATACATGCATTTTAAAACGATAAAAATGCATAAAATTTCACGTAGCACCACTTTAAGACATGAGAGTTTAGGATCCTACCTCATAAACGTTCCACTATCAAGAATCAAACATCAAACAAGCTCCAATCCAGCAAAGCACCAAACACGCGACTACGAAGGAGCTTCCAACGAACACCTATGCTCTCCAACGGTAGCTCGCTCAAAGAAACAGCAAGATCTCAACCTCCAACGGACATTAAAAGCTCCAAGGAGCTCCAAAATCCAAACCCTAGATCACCCCTTAACTTTAGAGAGAGAGGAGAGAGGTGAGAAATGAGAAAATCATCCCAAAACCCATAACTTATAGCTTTTGCCCGACGTAGACCGCTTGATCTGTCTCCGCGACTACACTGTTGCCCCAACTTCAAACGAGCATATCTCTTTCATTTGAACTCCAAACAGGGTCGTTCTTCTGCTCAAATTGAAGCCTTGAAAGTCTACTTTCCAATGATTCAAACCTCATACCGAAATTCATCTTGTACAAAGAGTTATGGCCGAATTAGTAAAGGTATGTCACTTTTCTTCATACACTTTTCACATATTTTTGTCCGAACATCCTTTAGAACCTCATATTCTTCCCCGAACATATCTTTCATGTGTATTAAAGTTCAAAATACTCACCTAAAATATCGTTAAGATCAAATTTTAATTCCTACACCCATCAACGCTTAATCATTTTAAAAAATAAAACAGGTTGAGATCTAACAACTCTCCCCCTCTTAAAGGAATTTCGTTCCTAAAATTCAACACTGAATCTCAAGTCAAACACCAGCCCATTAACCATCAATAATCTCTTATACAAACCCAACAACACCACACAATCAGCAAAAAAATACCCCATACTGGCTCAATCACACCTCACAATGCACATTATGGACTACCTCTACGAGTCCAAACACACGACGTCGAACCCCGACACTGGTCACAAGAAGTCACATGTTCCACACACAATCCTTACTCAAGTTCTGACGATCACTTGATGACCACCAACTTTGATACCTCATCGCTATCCTGTTGATGCTAACAATGCCGTCACTGAAGCTGGCAAGATGTTGAAACACTAGGAATACCAAAAAATGCACTTTACCTAAACTTTCATCCTGAATTCGATCTTCCATCACGAACCACAATTCTCACCCTGGAGAAACACTAGGTGTCACACAATTGCCTATGACAAAATTCCACACAACCAAAAACCAACCCGACATTACAGCCATAAAATCAACACAGTCACCTGACCCCAACGAGTCATTTAAACATCAACCCTAAACTCATAACACATACATCAATCCCTTGAATCCACTATAGTTGGATACTCAACCCCAAGACTTATTCGTCAAGTAACGAACTAAGACCTGCCTCTTACACTTAGCAATTTCTTCCTATACAAAACTCATCACGGCCCTTTCGTGCCAAACCAAACAATCACGTCAGTCCCAACAGGCCATACCAACCAAAGCTTCTCAAACATCAAATCCTCCCTAACTCATACCTTACCACATTCTCGAGACCACCATCCAAAAAAACGGTTACACCAAAACATTACACTTACCACAGTCGAGGACCACTCCTCGACTCTAAGAACTCCGAGTAGTTCAAAGCCCCAAACAGAACACAAATTCAAACTCACAAGGCCATCCATAACACAACATTAACTTCCAGTAACATACTCTCAAGAGTAGCCATCTACCACAACCAAGCCACTAACCATGCTTTAACTACACCCGAACAAAACTATGCTCATACAAACACTCAATAGTTTACCAACCAAGGCCAACCTCATGCGGATATCCCCAACTCATCAATGAGTTCCATAACGCACCAAGCGATCGACACTTAATCCACAACCTTACCTCTCAGCAACCAACAGCAACCGAATCATACATTCAAGACCCAAACTACAGCCTCACCCTCTTCAAAATATGCAGTTCATATATAAAAGAAATATAGAATACAACAGCCTAATGTCGACCCATCATGTTATTTCTAACACATACCATATAATCATGCTAACACTTAGCCATTCAAGATCATGTTAAACAAGCCCCACATACTGAGAAAAATCGATAAGATTGGCGCGTCAATGTGGATAACCTACTTAGATTCCTTACTAGAAAGTACGTCGGCCAAATGCATTTCTAACTTGACTTTCAAATTTGTTAATCCAGACGCCCGAAAGTAAGACTAATCAATCCTAAGGTCCAACATCCATATTCACGTATACACAACATTCTCATGCTCAATAAGCTATCCTGCTCATGTTATAAAAATACTTAAACACATGCAACCAAGCACACACATATTTCCTCACAAGGTGATGCACCCTCTTCCCACGGCTCTAAGGTATTCGAACCTAGAGCTCTGATACTATTTGTAATGACCCAAACCTCCGGTTAAACAAAAAGCCCAAGAACAACAGTTTTGGGAAACCACGATCCACGAAAATCGCCCAAAACACAAACAGGTCAGAAACCACAAAGCCAAAATGAAACCTAAAACCATTATAAAATGCACTACCGAGAGTTTATTTAATATAAAATAGTAGCCCAAGAGACAAGTGTCATGGCCCCCAAAGCCAAGCCTTTGAAACAAACACCAAAAATTTTCGAAGTTACCCAGACCGTTCAAAAGGTAAAACGACCGCTCGATCAGTCTCTTACCTGCACAAGAGAACCGAGAGTACCAAAAGACCGATCGATAGACCGATCGATCGGTCTATCAATCCGTCATGCTCCAGGTTCTTTTCAAGCCAAAAACTAGATTTTCAACACCTAGAATATTTTTCATCACACTTGGGTAAAGATATAACTTTTTCTTTTTAGGAGCAAAAAGTCATTTCACAAATCTTCCTCATGGCACAAGAGTTTATAAGAAGCGTAAACCAACCGAAAACCCCTTTTTGTAATACGTTAAACCAACATACGAAAATCGTAATAATAAACTACGAAAAATAACAACCAACCCATGATCTCTCTCATAAATATAAATCATGCATACATCGGCTCCACGGCCATTAGAATTACATTACACATGTTTTCAAATCTAAAACATGTTACATCAAAACATGATCCATATACAAACGGAATAAACTACCCAACAAGAGCAAATCTAAAGGGTCTTATCTTCAACAATCTCCAGACACCACAAGATCAATCTACTTGACCACGTTCACCTAAAAAAGATTTTCAAATCCCACACCGTGAGCCGAAACCCAATAAAAAAACAGACTAATCATGAAATAAAAGCAAAGTATGCTAATAGAATAATATATTTATTCCGACTCACACAAGCCTCGAAAACGATTTTGCTTTTCAAATCACAAGTTTTTACACAAACTCCATAATGCTAGACAGTTTATCAAAACATAAACAATTCATCAACATTAACGGTTTTACACAACCCATGATAATTCACACGTAATTTATGGATCTTCATGGGCTTTTCACCGTACGACCAATATTCGTTCCTCATTATACATCTTTACGGGCTTTCACTGGGGGACCAATATCCGCCCCAACTAATGCATCTTTACGAGTTTTCACCGAGGGACCAATATCCGTCACAACTAATGCATGAATGCACAAAAGTTTACACACACATAGCCATGTACAAACGTCGCATTCACATAACAACGTCATCCACCAATCGTGGAGACCAATAATCAATAAAACGAGGCTCAATCCCAAGGGTTAGTTCCAAATCTCCGAAATTAGGCTTTCACAAATATTTGCATAAATTCTTCAGATTTTTTCAAAACTCACCTTTTTGAAAACCACGGACACATACGTCCAACAACTTCGAAAGTAAACCATAAAAATGCTTTAAAAACCTTTTGTCCAACCGAACATAGTTTAAGAACATGAATCAACCATACATGCATTTTAAAACTGTAAAAAGGCATAAAATTTCACGTAGTACCCCTTTAAGACATGAGAATTTAGGATTCTACCTCATAGACATCCCACCATCAACAATCAAACCTCAAACAAGCTCTAATCCACCAAACCCCCAAACACGCGACTACGGAAGAGCTTCTAACGAACACCCATGCTCTCTAATTGTAGCTTGCTCAAAGAAACGACATGATCTCAACCTCCAACAGACATGGAAAGCTTTAAGGAACTCCAAAATCCAAACCTTAGATCACCCCTTAACTTTAGAGAGAGAGGAGAGAGGTGAGAAATGAGAAAACCAGCCCAAAACCCGTAACTTATAGCTTCTGCCCGACACAGACTGCACGATCTGTCTTGAGACCGCTCGAGCGGTCTCCACGACTGCACTACTATCCCAATTTCAAACGAGCATATCTCATTCATTCGAACTCTAAATAGGGTTGTTCTTGTGCACAAATGGAAGCCCTGAAAGTCAACTTTTCAGTGGTTCAAATCTCATACCAAAATTCATCTTATACAAAGTGTTATGACCAAATTAGTAAAGGTATGTTACTTTTCTCACACACTTTTCACATATTTTTATCCGAACATTCCTTAGAACCTCATATTCTTCCCCGAACATATCTTTCATGCGTATTCAAGCTCAAAATACTTACCTAAAATATCACCAAGATCAAATTTTAATTCCTACTCCCATCAGCATTTAATCATTTTAAAAAATAAAATGGGTCAGGATTTCATAATAGTTGTAGATTAAGGGTTGTTTAATATAAATAACTCAATGGCTTGAGGAGAGCAGAACAAAGAATAAGCTGTATAAATGTAATGAATAGACAACACTTCCCAATCATAACTCACAGAATACAGAGGGGACTGATTGTCTCAAGAAGTGGTTCAACATAAAAACTCCAATTGCAGCATTCTACGTCTTAAGCCTTGTTTGATTGACCGGATTAATAATGAGAGAATATATGATCCCACATAATAAGTAATTCCATAGGATTAGTAGTGAATGTATCATTAATACTATATTCTCCTAAGTATTATGCATTCTACGTTTTGGGGGATTAGTAATCTAATAGGTACATAATTTTTCCACCACATATTACATTCAAACAAAAGAAATGCAAGTATACAATCCAGTGGGATATGTAATCCAATCCCATATTTAATCCGATCAATCAAATATGCCATGTTATTCACTAGGATATAATTTAGAAGTAAATATGAGTGGAATAAATGGATTCAGTTCAGCAGTTTAGAACAATATCTGCAATTAATTTAGAACAATATATACAATTACTGAAACACAAATAAATAAAAAAAGAGTAAATTACAACTAGCCCCACGTGTTTGCCAGAATTACACCGACCACCCCTTCACTAAAATAATGGAACACCTAAAATTATATCATTACCCTTCCCAAATGATGAAGTTACCCTTTTCACCTTCACCTTAGAGCATTGTTAAATCCCAATAGAAAAACCCGAACACAAACCCTACTCTAACCCACACTTCTCCAGCATTCCATCCATGTTTCTACTTGAGCTCTCATCCCTCCATCGCTCCCAATAGGGCCAACACCATTACCACTCCACCATCAACACCAGCGCCACAAACGCCACCCCATCCCTCTCTTTCTCCCCATTGCTATCTCATCCTTCCATCACTATAACCACTTACGCAGCTGCACCTTGCTGTCCTCCCCCACCAACACACAACCACCCCCATCACTTACACAATCCCCTCTTTTTCCCTACTGTACGATAGCCTCTTTCATCCACACATTGCAAAGCAATCCCCTAGCTTTACTTCCCCTCTACCATTTATTTCACCTACCCAATGCTATAGTGTCATAGGCACCATCATAATACCGGAACTGCTATACAACTAATGCCACACCCACCACAATAGTTGCTATATGGCTAGTGGTATGCCAAAGCCACCACATAGCAATGCCACATCCATAGCTACCGTTGCACAGCTAGTGCCCAGTAACCGCATTGCAGCACCACATCTAAGAAGCATGGACACTTTTCCAAAGAGACTTTTCCGAAGGCATGATGTGTGTCAGACATGACACTCCTCAGATACTCTAAAATTAGTGCCCGATAGTTTTTAGACGTGCTTTAACTAAAAACATTAAATTTATAATATCATACACTTTTTCGACACTTGATAGATACTTCTAGAACTCTCCGAACACGTCCCATGTGAAGAATTTTTTTATAAAAACAATATTTTGCATTTTTTGAAATATAAATTTTGCACACTAAACATGTTTTGGAACATTTATATGATTATTTTTAACTTTATTA
The DNA here is from genome assembly GCA_032360265.1 of Heliamphora ciliata. Lineage (NCBI taxonomy): Eukaryota > Viridiplantae > Streptophyta > Magnoliopsida > Ericales > Sarraceniaceae > Heliamphora > Heliamphora ciliata. The sequence goes on from JAUMHN010277979.1 coordinate 18,323, forward strand.
GAAATATATTGTATATTTTTAATTACCACTGAATAGATTATTTGTATATTTGACCTATAATAAATATATGAAATATAAATTTTAAACGTACCCAAGATGTCTTGTGTTCTGTATTTTTTGAAAATTGATGTGTCACCGTCTTCATGTCGTTGCGTGTCCGTGCACATGCTACTTAGAACCACATTAACAGCCAGTGCCACAACCACCATGTAACAACACCACATCCAGAACCACCACCATAAGCTTTCTCAAGACCCAATCATTCCACATCCATCCACCCATTAACTTCCCTTTTTCATAATCCCCCCTTTCACTCCAGATCTAGACCTAGAGAAATCAAAAGCATTTTATATTCAATCTCTATCTAATTCATGTAACATTCTTATCGTAAATGTACGAGCAATTAGAACGAAGAGGAATCAAGACCCTTTGAATTGGATCTCTATATGATTCTTGAACCATTTTGTTTGGAATTTTACGAGCAATTGAAGGCATATGATATCTGCTAGCTTTATGGTTATGCTAGTTTTATTATTATTATTGTCATCCGGTGTGGTTGGGCACACCGTATGTCACGCTCCAAATATCCGGGTCACGCGAAAACGCACCAAAACACCCATTTAAGAAAATAGGTTTCACGGTTAATAATTAAAATGTACAACATTTGGATAAAAGATCCCCACAGTTCAACTCTCATAAAACTGTAAATCATGCAATCTC
>JAUMHN010278090.1:0-19040 GCA_032360265.1 Heliamphora ciliata
ATGCCTCTTATATAGGCAAAAGATTTGTGTCGACACAAGTCTCATTAGGTGTCGACACAATTTGAGTCAAGTAAGGGGTGTATCAGAAAGGGGGCAAAAGGTGTCGATACGATTTCGGATGGTGTTGACACATTTTGGTGATTTGGGTCGACACAATTCAGTTTGGTGTCGACACAAATTTACCGAAGGTAAAGAGCCTCCACCATAACAGCTACGGTGTCGACACAGAATAGATTGGGGTATTTAATTATTATTTGCGTATTTAATATTCGTTGTTTTGATTTATTAGAGGGTGCAATCTTTTATGGATCTATAATTTCGATGAGTTGGATAATGATATTAATTATATAGTGAATATTAATTATTAACGGAATTCACATCCCAAAAAATCGAGATTGATGATACCCCCTTAAGAAAGTTTATAAATTTTGACCGAGCCAAATTCTATTGATGGATTTTATAATCCGACAATCAAATAAGTTAAGCGGAAGGTCTTAAGAAATTTTCTAAAAAATTGATTAAATATAATTGTCAGTAATTTAATTTAATCGGCGAGTATCTATAATTTTAATGTGAGGAAAATAAATAACCATTTAATAACATGAGGTCAAATACTATGATTTTGAGAATAAGGTTGGGAGTGAAATTATAATTCTTAAATGGAATGAGTTATAATTTATGTTTTTATGAAACTACTTATGGGTTGAGATAGAATTTCATAATTGCATTAGATGCCCACGTCTTATTTACTCCACAGGTCCCTGCTGTAACCTATTTATATGCAGTTATAAAACTTAGTCGCCAGTTAATCAAAAATCAGTTATAGGGTTTTCACGTCTTGTGAATCCAAAGAACATGTGACTAAAGAGGTTTTATAGATCACAATAGATTAAACCCCATGTTTTATTTGTGTTCTAACATTCGGGAACATAGCAGAAGACGTGTGTTGGAGATTTGACTAGAAGTTAAAAACTGCGGTGAATTATTGACTAGAAATTGTTACAGCAACCAAAATCATCCAACCAGATTTCAAAAAGTATAATTCTAAAACTAACTTTGAAAGTATTACTGGATTTTATTTTGATTGTTCGATATCAAAAATCTTAATCTGGAGTCAGTTTCAGCATTTACCCATCCGAGTTGTTTTTTTAATAAAATCATAGACATAATCTTAGGATTTTGGCAATTTACCCCAACACGCCGCACCTAGCCGCCGTTGCAACCACGCCTGGCCACACCGCCGCTACAACGCAAAATGCCTTGCCTGTACCCCTGCGCTCTGCGCATCTTGCACCGCTGTCCCGTCGAGCCCTTGTCTTCCACTACTACATTCTTCATTTTTTTGACTTTCAATTAGATAAAATCAAAATAAAACATCTTGAAATCGAAAAATAATAATTTTTACATTGATCCTATGCGCCTGAGGAGTTCACAATCAATCTACCATGACCAAAAACTCGTGGAAAAAAGATTAAGCATTTAATAATCAATAAACTTTATATAATCAAACATGCAAACATATTGACCATTAAAAGTCGGGATCAGATTGCCTATAAAACAAAGTTAGTAAAATCCAAATCTACTCGAACCCATAATTCAATCATACAAAATCAAAAACGGCTCTGATACCAATTGCCACACCCTGCTCCCGCAAGGTACTCGACCTGTGCAGTGGGGTATAATCCCGCCGTAAACCCGGTGGCCTCAAAAAAAGACAAAACTTAAAACTTTAGTAAGAGACAAAACATTTACTTCAAAACAACCACAAGCCTTCATAAAAGGAAGATGGTAAACATAAGTTTCCAGGGATACACCATCCCAAGGACATACAACTCGTCTTTAAAAATATAACCTTCAATTCTTAATAAACGGCGTTTCTTTAGGTACAAAACTATACTAAATAAACTAAACAAAATGACAGCTGACTTCAGCTTCGAAGTAGCAAGATGACGCCTGTGGTGGACTAACTCCTAGCCATTCTTGTCATCTGCAACCACAGAGGTTATAGGAGAGTGCATTTAGTATTATCATGAATAAAATAACAACAATTACTCAGTTAAAGATAAATGAAAACACTTTTTGAAAATAGTTATTCATACTTTCCACATAAGCGTAAAAACTGATGCATTTGCTTCATCATAAAAATATCACAAGTTATATAGAACTTTCTCAATATGGTAAAAAGTATCTTGGCTCAACCGCCACAGTTTAATGAAACCACTTTTCCATAACCAAACCTAAACCCTAATAGTGTTCAAGTAGTCGTTAACCTCACGATTGGGAGTTCTGACGATACCGTAATTTTAATTCTCAATGCACGGATAGGGATATGATGGAATGAGGGCCACTCTCCATCAAGGACGAATGGTATGTGCTATAACCTATGACTCAACCCAAAAGTCTTTAAGGCAAAAATTCTTGCTGAACGGGAAACCTCCCTTATAAGGACAAATTAAAAATCCATAGTTGGGTAACCTCCCCTAACGGGATATAAAGGGCCGAAAATCCTTATAACTTGGCACTTTGGAACAACAACGCAACATTGGTAACATTTTATAAAAACATCTTTCACATACATGCTTCTTCAAAAGATCATAGATAGCACATTTGAGTTGAAAATAGCATAGCATTTGAAAAACATAAATTTCATAATATCACTCATCAAAACTTGGCATAGTTGAAAACATGAACATCGCCGCATTTAAAGCATCATTCACATGTTATCGTTCAAGATGATAGCTAAACACTCTCACCTTACCTTACGCGTGCAAGAAATCGAGCCTTCGCCAATAAGCTAAACTTGACCCCCGGGTAACAAGTCCTTCGTGTCTAACAAGCAAAACACAATTTAACCGTATACGCGAGATTCTACTCTTTAGAACACGAAAAACTAAAATGATTTGGACATTTGAATGATCCTACGGTTTTCACGGACCATGGTTATATCCCCTTTTTAGGACTAAAAGATACTAAGCACATGCTTAAACCTTAGCTTGCTTAAGAATTTAACTTGACCATTTTTATCACTTTTTTTCTAAAAATTCAAAAACTTAATTACAACTTGTAGCAAGATTTTGAGGTACTTAGACCCTAAATTAGGTTCTGATTTTTTTGTCACAAAATAAATCAAAATATTCTCTACAACTCTCATGAAGAACACTAAGGCTAAATCCTAAGGCTTCTAGGTGATTTGGCCTTTGCAAAAGAAATCACTTCAGCAACACCTTATATTTTGCTAAGAAAAAGACTCTTAGAAGGTTACGAATTTGGGGCATCAAAATAGGTTCTTTCGAGCTGAATTTTGGATATGTTTTAGGTCAAGATGTCCCTTATATTTTTTTATGAAGAGTGCTCAGGGTGATTCTTTAGAAAATATTTAAAAAACAACTTATTAAAGAAAGTGGGTCTAATCAGCATTTCAAAACTCAGCAAAGGTGAACTTCCAACAGAAATAATAGAGAGTTCAAAAATCATTTGAGGGACCAAACAGAGGCTAATGAACTTGATTTTTGGACGAAATTTAGATCAAAATGTCCCTAACATTTTTCATGAAGAGCACTTTTGGAATAAATCACTAAAAATAGGAGTTTTGGGTAACACAAAAAGGTTTGACAGCAAGCTATTTAAGTCACTAAACATGAATAACAACTTACAGTGGGGTTTTGACAAAACAAATCTCAACAAATGAGGCTCATGTTTGTTGGGTAGATAGATAAAAATGCTAGCTACAACTTTGATGAAGAAACCAAGGCTCCATTCTCGTTCTAAAATAGGGTTTTTACCTCCATAATAGAGGCTGGTTTAAAAATGACATGTTTTGGTAAAAAAATAATATTTCGAGTTTTATGCACTCAAATCAGTTCAAACCAATTTTATATGAACGATAACACAAAAATATAAATCTGAACATAAAAAACAACCTCAGATGAATTTTCTATATTTAGTTATGATTTTTCAAATGTAGGTCCAGCAAGCAGAATTTCTGAATAATAACACCACTCAAGAGCCTAGTTTCATCTCTACATGCATAGCTTGAATTTGAGTTTTTTTTGGGACATGTCTCGTGATTTGAGATGAGATTGGAGATTTTTGAGCAAGGTTAGATTCAGGTTTTGAAGGAAACTTACTTGGGTTTTCTTGGTTCTCAACCTTGTAGATAGGACTTGGCTTTAGAAAACCTCTCCAACCTCTTCCTCCTCTTCTTGCTTCTTCTTTTCTTCTCTCTCTCTCTCTCTCTCTCCCCCTCAAGGTGACCGAAAATGGAAGAGTTTGGAGTGAAGTAGGTTGGTTCCTTTTATAGAAAAAGCCTAGTGGATGAAGCTTCTTAAAGAAGCTCTGCAAACTATTGATAGTTAGCTAACCTTGAGTCAACTAAACTTGGCCACCAAGTTTGGGCATAAGCCTCAAGGTGGCCGGCCACTAGTGCTCTCTTTTTTTCTAATAATAATTTTTTTTATTTTATTGTAAGAGAATTCCTAAAAAAATTCTCATAGCTTCATTTCTTAGCTTCAATTTCTAATCCATAATTTAGCTTGACTTGGATTTAGAGATTTGAATTTTTTAACCATAACATTAGAGTTATATTGGTCTCACTTTATCCCAAGTCTCAGCCTCGAGAAGATTAGACGGCTAGGTCGGCTCTTCTGATAGAAATTAGGTTTGAGAATTCGTTCGTCTTGATATGCACTTTCTTTTCTATTCCTATCTTGAGTACGGGTTATTAAAATTTACCCCCTTTAAGAAATTTTATTCTTGAAATTTACATACCTTGCTCGAAGAGATGTGGATACTTCTTTCGCATATCTTCTTTTCACTCCCAAGTGACTTCTTCCACGGAGTGACTACGCCACAACACTTTCACTAGAGGGATGACTTTGCTTCGCATGATTTGTTCTTTCCTGTCTAGTATTTCTGGTGGCTCATTTTCATATGTAAAGTCGGGCTTCAGATGAATAGGCTGCGTTGTTAACACGTGAGAAGGGTTTGGTATGTATTTTCTTAGCATCAAAACGTGGAATACATCGTGCATTCTTGCGAAATTTGGTGGCAGGGCTAATTGATATGCCGTGCTTCCAACTCTCTTGATGATTTCTTGTGGTCCAATGTATCGAGGACTCAGTTTTTCTTTCTTTCCAAATCGCATCACTCCCTTCCATGGCAATATCTTTAGGAACACACGGTCTCACACTCCAAACTCCAAGTTGTGTCTCCAATTATCTGCATAACTCTTCTGCCTGCCTTGGGATTGCTTCAATCTCTCTCGAATTAATTTTATCTTTTCAGTGGTGATTTGGACTATCTCGAGTCCAAGTAATTTGTTCTCTCCAACTTCTTCCCAACAAATTGGGCTTCAACATTTCCTATCATACAACGCTTCGTAAAGAGTCATTCCTATAGTTGACTGGAAACTATTGTTATATGTGAACTCGATCAGCAACAAGTGTTCCTCCTAGCTTCCAGCAAAGTCTAAAGCGCATGCTCTGAGCATATCTTCTAAGGTTTGGATTGTCCTCTCCGATTAACCGTTAGTCTACGGATGAAAGGTTGTGCTAAACTTTAGAGTAGTTCCCAACGCCTCTTATAGACTTGGCCAAAACCTGGACGTAAAACGTGGATCTCTATCCAATACTATAGAAACTAACACCCCATGCAACCGAACGATCTCATCAATACAAAGTCGTGTGAACCGATCCATAGAAAACGTCATCTTTATTGGTAGATAGTGAGCTGACTTGATCAACCTATCCAAAGTTACCCAGATAGGATCATTCCCCTTGGGCGATCGAGGTAGTTCTGTTACGAAATCCATGGTAATGTGTCCCCACTTCCACTCAGGCACATGTAAAGGCTATAATAATCCTGCCGACTTCTGGTATTCAATCTTAACTTGTTGGCATACTAAGCATCTTGCCATAAAGTCCACCACGTCCTTCTTCATCTCACTTCACCAGTATTTTTCCTTCAAATCTTTATACATTTTCGTACTTCTCGAGTGCATGGTGTACGCTAAGTTATGTGCTTCATCTAAACTCCTTGTTGTTGGGCACATACAATCTATGGCCAAACCACAAGACATCATGCCAAACATTAAATTTCCTCTTCCCTTTAGCCTTTACTTTTGCTCTTATCTTGTCTACTTGATTGTCTACTAATTGAGCTGCTCGAATCTGGTCTAATAACGTTGGCCTTACGCTAAGAGTTTCGAATAGGCCTCCATTCTCTCTTACTGTAAGGTTGGTTCTAAGCGTCCGCAATTCAAAAAAAGTACCATTTTGTATTGTTCAAAGGGGTGCTACACTTCAAGATGATTTTCAACTCAAGGCATCTGCTACCACATTGGCCTTCCCCGGATGATAGGGGGTCGTGCAATCATAGTCCTTAATTAACTCCATCCACCTCTACTACCTCGAGTTTGACTTGCTCTTAGTGAAAATATACTTCAAGCTCTAGTGATCTATAAATATCTCACAAGGGACACCGTACAAATAGTGTCTCCATATCTTGAGTGCGAAGACAATTGTGGCTAGCTCTATATCATGGGTAGGGTAATTCTTATCTTGAGATTTCAACTATCTGGACGCGTAGGCAATAACTTTTTCATGTTGCATCAGAACACAACATAAACCTTGGTGTGACGCGTCGCTAAAAATAACAAAACCCTCATTGCCTGACGGGAGCATAAGCAAGGCGCTGACACTAGTTTAGACTTCAACTCTTGAAAACTACGTTCACATTGGTCGAACCACTCAAACTTTACATTCTTCTGAGTCAACCGACTCAAAGGTTTCGCAATCAGGGAAAAATTCCGAATAAAACGCCGTTAATAACCTGCTAACCCCAAAAAGCTACGTATCTCTATCACGCTAGTTGGCCTTCTCCAATTAATTACCGTTTTTACTTTGTTGGGTCCACTTGAATTCCCTGTCCGAATATAACATGACCCAAAAACACCACCTGATTTAACCAAAACTCACACTTACCAAACTTTGCATACATTTATGGTTTCTCAGGATCTGCAAAGAAATTCTCAAATGTTCCCTGTGTTCTTCCTCACTCCGAGAATATATCAGAATGTCGTCTATGAATACAATTATGAACTGGTCTAGAAAACTTCTAAACACCCGATGCATCAGGTATATGAACACCGCAGGCGCATTCATCAACCCGACTGGCATCATAACAAATTCATAATGTCCGTAACGAGTCCTAAAAATAGTCTTGGATATATCTAACTCTCGTACTTTCAATTGATGGTATCTTGACCTCAAGTCAATCTTTGAGAACACATTGGCTCCTTACAATTGGTCGAACAGGTCATCTATCCTAAGTAAGGGTTACTTGTTCTTAACGGTCAGTCTATTCAATTGTCAATAATCGATACACATTCTTAGCATTCCATCTTTCTTCCTCACGAATAACACAAATGCTCCCCATGGTGAGACACTAGGTTTGACGAATCCCTTGTTCAATAATTTCTGTAATTGTTCCTTCAACTCTAGCAATTCAGTAGGAGACATTCTATAAGGAGGAATAGATATGGGTACCGTGCCCGAGCAGTGGTCGATCGTAAACTCTACTTCTCGGTCTGGGGGTAATCCCGATAAATCCTCTGGAAAAACGTCTAGAAACTCATAAACGATTGGCACTTTTGAAAGCTTCTTTTCTTTTATCTCTATATCCACCACGAGTGCCAAAAACCCGTGGTAGACCTTTTTCAACATCTTGGATGCCTTAATGGCCGACACGACATGAATAAGTGTTCTACCCTTGTCCCTTTGGAATACAAATTCCTTCTCCCTGGGTGCCCTAAAAATTACTCTTTTCCTAAATTAATCTAACGACGCATAGTAGGATGATAACCAGTCCATCCCAAGAATTAGGTCAAAACCTATCATGTTCAAAGGCATCAAATCTACCAATATATCCCTATCTTCCACCTTCAACACACAATTCCTGTATACACTTTTAATTACTACTTCTTCCTCTATAGATGTAGCTATAATTATCATGCAGTCAAGAGGTTCCATCTTTATAGCGTCTACCTGTGTTATGAAAGTGGGTGATACAAATGAGTATGTTGATCTAGGGTTTATCAGAATATATGCATCTTTATTAAAAGCGGTAAATGTACATGTCACCACATCGGGCTTAGCCTGAGCATCTTAGCGTGTAATAGCAAAAACCCGTGCCAGAACCCTTGGGGCCTCCATCGGTCCTTTTCCTTTGTCTTGCATACTTCCAGATGGCCCATCCATTCTTCTACTCTCTCTCTCTCTCTCTCTCTCTCTCTCTCTCAAGGTGACCAAAATTGGAAGAGTTGGGAGTGAAGGGGATGGCTCCTTTTATAGAAAAAGCCTAGTGGATGAAGCTTCTTGAAGAAGCTTGGCAAACTACGGTTAGTTAGCTAACCTTGACTCAACCAAACTTGGCCACCAAGTTTGAGCACAAACCCCAAGGTGGTCGGCCATTAATGCTCTCTTTTTTTAATAATAATTTCTTTTATTTTATTGTAAGAGAATTTTAGAAAAATTTTCTCATAGGTTCATTTTTGGCTTTTCAGGCCTAATCTATGATTTAGCTTGACTTGGATTAGAGATTTGAATTTTTTAACCATAACATTAAGGTGTTATTGGTCTCACTTTATCCCGGGTCTTGAGCTCGAGAAGGTTAGACATCTCGGTCGGTTCTTTTCACAGAAATTAGGTTCGAGAATTTGTTTGTTTTGAGATGTACTTTCTTTTCTATTCGTATTTTGAGTACGGATTTTTACACCACTTGTTGGGGTAAATTGCCAAGATTCTAAGATTATGTCTATGATTTTAGTAAAAAATAATTCGGACGAACAAATGCCGAAACTACTCCAGATTAAAATTTTTGATATCGAACAATCAAAAATAAAACTCGATAATACTCTCCAAGTTAGTTTCACGATTATACATTTTGAAATCTCGTTGGATTGATTTCGGTTGCTGCAACAATTTTTAGTCAACATTCTGCCGCAGTTTTTAACTTCTAGTCAAATCTCCAACACAAGCCTTCTATTGTATTCCTGAATGCTAAAACTCGATTGTAGTGTGGGCTACGTTCTCCGTGTTCTTCAAAACCTATCTTGATTAGGCTTAGTTTTTCAAAGAACGTGGAAACTCTAGCCACCTTTTCACTGACTGAATAATAATGAATTATGACGTCAGTGTTTATAATCGCATTTAAATTGGCTACAGTAGGGACCTGTGGAGTAAATAAGATGCAGGTTACTAATGTAATTATGAAATTCTACCTCAACTCAGAAATAAGTTTATAAAAATATAAATTATAATTCATTCCATTAAAGAATTATAATTCTACTCACAGCCTAATTCCTAAAACCAAAATATTCGAGCATTTATTATTAAAAGTTTATTTATTCTCCCCATATTAAGATTACAGATCCTCTGGATTAAATTAAATTACTGACAATTATATTTAATTGACTTATTCGAAATTTTCTTAAGACCTTCCACTTAATTTATTCAACATGTCGGATTATAAAGTCCACTTGCAGGGTATGACTCGGTCAAAACTTAAAAGTTTCTTTAAGGGGGTATCATCAATCTCGATATTTTGGGACGTGAATTCCGTCAATAATTAATATCCACTATATAATTAATATCGTTATCCACCTTATCGGGATTATAAACCCATAAAGATTGCACTATTTAATAAATCAAAATAACAAATATTAAATATATTTGTTTAATAATTATTTCGAGATTAAGAGCATAAGCACTCATAATAATCATGCGGCGCAAATTAATTTATATAGTCAATACAAAATTAATTACCTCAACTTGGTCATGTTCAATACACACAAAATTTACTAGCACAATGAGTCGGAACAATTTTTGAAATAATTACCATTCCCTGTAATCAAGACAGACCTACTAAAATAGTATACTACAGTCGTACTGATAGTGTGTTCAATTCCATTTAAGATTGTGAACTAAAAATTTATATTGTACAAGAACCTATAATTTATTTTTTTGTGTATAAGGTGAATTCTACACATCAAATTAAATACTACGTAGAATAAAAGACACCTATGTACAACATAATAAATAATGAAACGTATACATTGCTTATTAAGATTCTCATAAAATGGAAAAAAATAATTTTATTAATAAATAAAATTAAATACTAAAAACAAAAATCATAATTTTTAGTATACAACCCTAACAAGAAATACATTCATGAGATCGTCGGCCTTCATGGGATTCTAGTCTCTATCATGTCTGACTAAGACCCACGCTTCACATCGCAATTTTAGAAAAGTCAACAAGCTACTCTAGGGACGAAGCTTTGTTTCTGCACCGCTCTCCACCCTTAGATGGACGAACAGTCTGACTGTACAATTCAAACTCTAAAGAACATGCTACGAGACTACATTATTGATCTTAAGGGAAGTTGGGAAAGACACTTACCGTTAGTCAAGTTTTCCTAGAACAATAGTTACCAAGCCGACATCGGTATACCCTCATACGAAGCTCTCTATTGAAGACCCTGCCGATTGCCGACCTACTTGACAGAAATAGAAGAAGCCACCCTACTGGGACTGGATTTGGTGTATGAGACAACCGAAAAGATTAGACTGAATTGCCAACGAATCGCCAAAGTGTAGAACAGACAGAAAAGTTATGCTGATTAGAGATGAAGGCCCTCGAGTTCAACGTAGGGGATCATATGTTCCTAAAGATCCACCCACGACGAGGAGTAATACGCTTCGAAAAGAAAGGAAAACTATCTCCAAGATACATCGGACCATTCGAAATCCTAGCTAGAGTTGGAGAAGTAGCTTACCGTTTAGCCCTACCTCCACAGCTCGCAAATATCCACAACGTATTCCATGTATCGATGCCAAGGAAGTATGAACTTGATCATGCCCACACTCTTAACTGGGAAGAGCTTTCTATTGACGAGGATGCCACATTTGAAGAAAGGCCGGTAAAGATACTTGATCAGTACAATAAGTTTCTTGAAGGAAAGACAATCCCACTTGTACGTATTCTCTGGTGTCACTATGGAGTCAAAGAATCAACATGGGAGCGGAAAGAAGCAATGAGGGTGAGCTGTCCACGACTTTTCTTAGACGAAAGCAAGCTGCAAAATTTCGAAGATCAAGTTTATTTTAAGGGAGGTAGATTGTAAGAACGGGATTTTAGATTATAAGTTTAGTAACGGTAGGCCAAAAGAATCTTAGAACACGATGAGGTTAAAGACCTAGGGAAATCAAAACCTGAGAATTTAAACCCTAGGACGTAAAAACCCTAATATGAGAAAAAAAAATTATCTCAGAAATAACAAAATTTCTCTTAATCATTAATTCAAAAACCCTAAAATCACATAAAATGATAAAATTACCTTTTTTCCCAAAAGAATAAAAGAATTCTTTAAAAATCTAAATTTTGACACATTGACAATCTTAACTCATTCTTTTGAATTCAAACAAGGAGTAAAAGATAAAATAACAATAGAAATGACTAAAATGCCTCTCCAAGGCAGGTTATACCTAGGAGTTTGTGTCCTCTTTTTTTTTGCATTTTATGCTCAAAATTAAGAAAAAAATGTACAAATTAAGTATCATCATAGCCTAAAAATGTTTAAACAAATAAAAATGCTATCAATATAAAAATATATGTCTAGCAAAAGTAAAACTAATGATTAAAACCCTCACACACCAAATCATCATTTAAAGTCAATTTGACACATCTTAATAAAAGAGTTTAATTTAACTTGCATGTCAACAGATAAATAATCAAATGATGCAATAATAATTATAATTTACAAGAGCAATTAACTAATCACAAAATTGTTCTGCTAAAACTCCCACTTCGCCAAGAGCTAGAAGTACCACCACACCCACACAATCCAGAACAAGCTATAAACAATGGTTAACGATTCTTAGCTGATCACCGCGAAAAGAACTCTCCGTCTTAACACCAACTCCCTTGTCAACAAGAACAAGCAGAACAAGGAACACAACTCAAATGGTTCAACCATCATATATAATAAGTCATACTCTGACTAGGTTATCACGACCTACTATGTTTACCAAACTCATACGTACTCTTTTACGGTCTTCCACCGTGGGCTAATACTAACCCCAGTATGAAATTCTTTACAATTTCCAATCGGGGGAGCAATTGGATCCCAAGTCACACACGCAGACGCCTGGATGTAGAGCATTTCACACCACGCGTCGAAGCCACGAAGAATCCATCTTATAATCATCCAATCACGGCGATATAAGTTACAAACCCCTAGAGATTTTTCATGGTCTCAGAACACAACCAAATCTGAACCAATCAAGATCCCGCCATCTGTATCCAACCAAGATGAAATAACTCGCACCAAACAACTGTCTACAAGAAAACTCTCTCTCCACCCAAGGGAAAGAAAGGATCAACAAGGAACCATGACCCAATCTCATTGTACTGGGAGTACTTCTTAACACTTGGCCTCTAAAAAACTCTGTCAACCTTACCTTTAGGTCACCTTGACCACAGTCAAACAGCTGCCATCAAAACTCTTGCTAGGAAAACCACATCCACGTCTTGGCCTCGAGCCCATTATCTAAACAGCTCACACAGAAGGCGCACGACACCAAACAAAGGGAACCCAATCCTGAGACCTTTCATCCTAACTCCTACCACCCCAAGCTATCCAAACCACACGGTATACTGCTGAACCTTATTACTCCACACTTCGGTCCCATAGGCAGATAACATACCCACCTCTGAACCAAGTGTCGAACACAAATAACCCATATCACACTATCGAACCCTTCAACGGTCCTTTCGCACCTCTTGCACCCAGCGCGGTTCCCAAACACGATCTCCTAATCACGAAGATAACGACCAAACCACAAACCTGCATGTCCGTAGGGATCCCACAAAACTGATACTCGTCGCATGTTAGAACCATAATCTGAACCCTTACACATTCTAACATAGTCGCGACCTATACTCATCCCAGCATATCTGTAACTCATACTCGTCCCCATATCCTCGAGCTCATTCACTCATAAATCAATTCTCAAACCTCAATAAGTTATACAACGTCCAAGGTCGTCAAACACTACTCTGACTGCCAACAACATCCTGCTAGCATGGATATTCCCAGAACCACTCACATTCTGCTATCTCTATATACACCCAATTAAGGATTATCACGCTTCCATCCACTATGTTCCCGTCTATACCCCATCTTAAATACACGGCTCATGACATAGCATAGCTCAAGACGTACCCAATCCATCACACGGCCAAAATCACATACACCAAACCTTAACCAAAAGGGATTATCACTATCTTTGATCTATAATCCAATCACATCAACTGATTCCCCAAGGTCTCCGACACTCCATCGCCCCTACTCACAAGGCTATCCATAACACGACTTCAACTCTCAAGAGGAGCCAGCTACCACTGCCAAAGCTATCAACCATGCTTTGATTACACTTGAACAAACTCTGCTCATACCAACACTCAACAGTTTGCCAATCGAAGCCAACCTCACGCGACTAACTCAAACTCACTAACGAGTTTCACTACGCACCAGGCAATCGACACTCAGCCCATAACCTTGCCTTTCAGCAACCACTGCAACCAAGTCGCACATCCAAGACCCAAACCATAGTCTCATCGTCTCGAAGGGTGTATAGGTTATATATAAAGAAAACATAAAACATGACCATCTAAGGTCAATCTATCATGTTTCTTCTAATACATACCACATAATCATGTTAACACATAGCCACAACAATTATGCAGACACATCACACATACCAAGGAGAACGGACAAGAATGACGCGTCACTTTGGATAACCCACTTAGATTCCTTGCTAGAAATCACGTCTGCAAAATGCATTTTTAACTTAGCTCCCAAGTTCGTTAATCCAAATGCTCGAAGGCAAGACTAATCAATCCTAAGGTCCAACCTCTATGTTCACATATACACAACAAGCTATGATGCTTATGTTCCAAACACAGGCAAACAAGCACACACACATCTTTTCTCATAAGATAACGCACCCTCTTCCCACAGCTCTTAGGTATTCAAACCCAGAACTCTGATACCAAGCTGTCACGTCGCAAGCTTTGGGTCACGCGAAAAGTCCATGAACAATCACCAAAACTTAAATACAACAAATTTAAGATTTCTCTCGAAAGCATAAAATATACATACATCCATAAGAATTACATATGCTTTACAACATGTTACATCTAAACATGAAATATATACAAAAAGATATAAACTACCTATCAAGACAAAACAAAAGTCTTGTCATCAGCCACCTCTGGGCACCTCAAGGTCAACCTACAGGACCGCGTTCACCTGAAAAACGTTTTACAATAAAATCTAACAACGTGAGCTAAAGCCCAATAGAAACATACTATAAAGCCGTAAAGCAGGATATCCATTCACATAGCATATAGTTGACTCAATCACAGGAGCCCAAAAGATTTTTTTTATCTCAAAATCACAAGTTTTTCATCAGGCTAACACGAGCCTCAAAACGATTTTACTTTATAAAATTTCACGTTTTTCATCCTTAAAATCATGCATATCAACCATGCAGATAATGTTTTCACAGTTAAAGAAAAGCAGTAATCAAAACGTTATTTTTCACTCGGACCACACAGCCGAGAACAAAAGGTTATTTTTTCACTCAGATCACACAACCGAAAAAAATAAAAATGAATCCTATATATCGACTGTGGCTTTGGGATTTAGGGGTCATTTAAAAAAATATTCAAAAATAAAGAATTCAAAAAATATTTAGAAAAAAATTTTAACACCCTGAAACCAAAATTTGAAAACCTCTTTTGTTAAAAATAGAATCGCCACTTAATTTTTGAGAAAAACTAAGAAAAATAAAATTGGCTACTGATCTTTAAAACGTTAACCAGAGAAAGAGTGTTCGGGGGCTAAGATACGAATCGGGAAAAGTGTCAGACACCCTATTCGCCCAATCATAAGGTTGGCCTCCACTAATTATCATTGATTTTTTTAATAAAATTTTTTAAATACAAGCAAATAAAGAAAATAGAGGCAAAGAGAGAACATCCAAAATCAAATATGAAAAATACATAAGACATGTACATAGCACTCCAAATTAGGATAAATGAAGGGATAAAATCCTAAGTCCCACGGCATGCAATTTCTAACTAAAGGATATGTGGAACACTCCCACATGCAATTTTATTAAAATAACCTAAACTAGTATTGCTTAGATAAAAGAGCATAAATGTGCTAAAAATTGCCTAAAATTACTTAAACATGGTTTCTTACAAAAGATAAACTAAACTTTTCTAAAACATGCTTTCAAGTAAAGAAACTAAAACATGCATTTACATTAACATGATGAATCAGTAAAAAAATGAAAAATGCAAAATAAAATATGCATAAAAAGAATCCTGAAAGAAAGTTTATAAAAGGAACTTCCGAAATGAGTTTTAGAAAATGTTATATTAAGAAAAGAGATTCTAATTATTTATATTTTTAAAGAAAACAAAAACAAAAGAGAAGAAAATTACATTTGAAAAGAAATCTAGTTTAAAAGATTTGTTTATGATTTTTAGGTTTAAGAAAAAGAAAAGGAAAGGAAAAAAAACGAGACAAAGACTATGGAAAGAAAAAAAAAGAAAGAAAAAGAAAATGGAGTTTTATAATAAATACTATTATTTAAAGAAGAGAAAAGCCAAATGAAATTTTACAAAGAAATTAAAAGAAAATAAAATACTACATTATAAGGAGAACAAAGTTAACAATAAAAAGAAAAAAGGAAAAGAAATAGAAAATAAATGCTAAAAAATGAATATTAAACTAAAAAAAATAAAATGGAGTATTAAATTAATATTACAGGAAGAGAAATGAAAATGAAATAAAGTGTTAGTAAAAAGAAATTAAACTAACTAAAAAGAAGAAATAAAAATAAATGTTAGAATATTAAAAAGTTACATTGAACTAACTATTATAAGAAAATAAATGCTAGAAATATAGAAAGAAAAGAAAAGAAAAAGAACTACTAAAAAAAATTGAACTAACACTAGAAGAAAATAAAAAGAAAACAAAGAAAATGAAGAATAAAAACTAAGCAATTATTAAAAAATGTGAATATAATATTAACAACTATATTCACATGAATGTTAGTGCATTGATAATAACAATTAACAATATTGTAAGTTGTAATTACCAAAATATATTAGCACTTATTTAATGAATTAATTAAAGACAAAAATAATGTGCTTAGTGTGAAAGTGTAAACTAAGCAATTAATTAAAAAGATTAAACTAGATGAAGGAAAATAAGTAAGAAGCAAGGTTAACTATTCAAATGAAAGAAATACACAAATTGAAAATGAATTTAACCCGATCACTCCAAAAGAGAGAAAATAGAGTTAAAAGGATCGGGAATCCAAACGAGGTACCTAGATTGTCGAAAAATCCTCAAGTTGGGGAATGTGCCTCAGTGGTTTAATCCTCGGATGGTGATCCATACAAGGTCTCAATGTAGGTGTCAAAGGTTCGGGTTTCGGTATTTCGACAGGGCTTCGGCGTCGAAACTCGAAGTTGCTCAGTGACACGGCAGAGCTTTACTCTCAAAACCTCTCTCTAATTTTCTGTCCTAAAAAACGTACCAGAGGTACGGTATTTATAGAGTTCTTCAGCCAATGAGGTGCTGCCACCTTTTGGGGACACGTTAGGCCATTTGGAGTTGGCGGTCGCCACAATGCAAGTTGGTGGTCGACATGTTTTGAAAGGTTCTACAAATTTCTATGGCAGTCGCCATGATGGAAGTTGGCGGTCGCCGTGATGGAATGTGGCGGTCGCCATATTTGGCTAGGGTTTCTACAAAGTTCTATGGCGGTCGCCATTGTGAGAGTTGGCGGTCGCTTTACTTGGGCAGTAAGTTTCGATGGTTCGACAAAAATTTATTGGTTTGAAGGTTCCGGGTTCAAATACCGAGTTTGGATCATTTCCTGAGGATCGTACTGAGGCACTGTTCCACCTGTTTTCATCATCGAATTCACCTAAGATTTGGCGGGGTCAAATTGGGGTGTCTACACCGACTCCGTCACACAAAGACAGATGTAACAACTGTAGACTCATGCCCATTACCTATCCTTGAATCATTTAAGACCTGCAAGGTAATGACAAGTTCTATACGGAGCTACTACAACGTAACTATTTAATTTATGGGACCGAACCCGAGGGTACAAAGCACCCACCACTTCGTTTACGGGGATTAACCCGAAGGCTTGAAGCACCTACTCTGCGCACGTTTCTGGACTTCCACTGAGGGTAACTCGTGCCACATAGCCGCTATCCCGGTACATCTAAAGCATCATTTTAAAAACTAACCCATAGCTCGACTACGAAAATATTTCCACAATTATACAATAAACATGTATAAAGATCCATCCATCAACATGGAGATCAAACAAAAATATTTTCAAAATGTTTCCACCATTTTTATCAAAACGTTTCAAAACTGAGACTCAACCCGAGGGTTAGCTCCAAACCTTCAAAACATATTTGTTGAGATTTTCACAAATCCACCGTTTTCAAAATCAACCTTTGAAAACCAGATATCCACAAGTTCAATATCATGTAATAAACCAAAAAAAGTGCAAAACATGCTTTTATCCGGGTAAACAAGGTTAGAACACAAAAAATGATATATAAAGCATTTCAACTGGTAAAAAAGGATACAACTGCACGTAGCGTAACTGGCCAACCGTCACTGTCACGTCTCGACACTCAGGTTACGTGAAACACGCACAAACAAACTCCCAAGGAACATGAAATTAGATAAAAAGTTTCACTAAGGATGAAAAATAATCTTTTCCAAAACATTCGGCCAAAAACAGGTGAAAAATGGTTAAGAAATTTTGACATACGCTCACTCTTTTGGTCATAACTTTTTCTGCAAAAAGAATTTTATTGTGAGAGAGATGTCATTGGAAAGAAGACTTCCGAGGATTCCATTTGAGTATAAGAATGACCCAATTCTAAGTCCGAATGAGGGAGATATGATCAATAGAAAATGATCCTGCACAGCCAGTCCGCTCGAGCGGACATCAGGCGCTCGAGTAAGCAGGCACCCGAGAAAAATCCAGATTTTTCCTGTTTTGAGTTCCAAGCCCCAAAACTTTCAAAAACTCACAAACCACAATCTCAACCTCAAATTAAAGCCACCTAACACCTTTTTGACACCCTCGGATGTATCCAAACCTGAAACTGTTGGGATTGTATACTGAAAAATCATGCTTTTTATGTATTTTATTCTGGATCCCTAGCATATTAATGAGAAATATTTTGAGATGATTTTACATTTATGGTTTCATATTTATATTTGTGAAGTATGAATGCATAGTCCGTATATTCTGTCCAGTATTTGACTCGGTGCGTGCTGCACGGAAGATCGGGTCAAAGGTTCTGATAGATTATATAGGTAGGCTCACAATCGCAATGGACCCAGACATTCCATTGGTACGATTATAGTACATCGTTATAGTAGCTGGTCTTGGCTAGGTCGAACGTATCGAATTCAGGTTTTGGGAATTCGATGTTCGAGCTCGATGTGTTAGTACACTAGGAGTGTATTGAGCAAAATCAACGGGATGATCGATTCTATACTAACTATATGGATTGATCCACATCCCGTATTATTATGTATTGCACGAACTCTTAATCCCGAAGTGATTGATTAATTATGTTCAGATGATGTACAATACTTTGAGTCATCAATGGTTGAGATCTCCTCCATGAGATCAACAATACCGATGAGTTGGGTGCTGCCATTGTTTGTCCGATGATTGATAATTAGCTGACGAAAATCACGTCTGATTTAGGTTGAGGAGTTCCCCCTCATGTGCTTTGCTTATAGGTTTGATTATGCTAAACATGTACAGTGGATCTTCGAATCCGGCATATCAAAAGGTTAAGCGGTGCGGTTGCGAGGAAAAGAGGATAATTAAATCGGGTTGTCAGTAACCTAAT
>JAUMHN010278201.1:4890-43304 GCA_032360265.1 Heliamphora ciliata
ATATTGTCTAATTCGCGATAATCAAATATCTTTTAAGACAATACTTTGATTCTTAAGAAAATAAATATGTTAACATAAATTTGTAATCTCTAGAAAAAAAATTAAATAATCTTATAAGGAAAGATATGTATCATATCGACGAATCATAAATAATTTGATTCAAGATGATAAGGAATGATATGTACCATTTTACGAAATTACATTCGAGTAAGGTGTTTGCGGCATAACTCTTTTTTCATGATCATTCATATTATTATTGAATTTGGGCGCAAAATTATTAGAATGTAACTATTTACCAGACAACAGTAATAGTCTAAAATATCAAACGACTTTTTCTAAACGAATAGGTTAATATTTTATTAATGAACTTTCATGTAGATCATTGCGCTAAATGATCAAATATCTTTTTCGTGCCAACTTTGCTAGTTTAGAATTTAATTTTTTTCTTATCTCATGCATGACCAATGATTTGATCCACCACATTTTTATTTGTTTTAAAAAATAAATTCCATACTAGTATTAAATAGTATGGAAAGGCAAAATATTATAAATAGTCAGAAAACCTTTAATAAATAATACCTTGAATTTAGACCTTGCATGATATTTTCCACCTTTTGGAGACAATTTTCGACTTTCTATGTTACTGAAACATAGGACGAGAGGGGAGGACAGAATAAATTGGCCGGGCGAACACGGGATGAAAAAATTAAAGCACAGGAATTAAAAATTTGGCATGTCGATGGGGGGCTTTATTATTATTCCATTCTTTTTTTGGTAGCTATGGTTATCTTAAATTAGGAAGTCCCAAGAAAAAAAACTTGGAGACATTCTTGTTTGAAAATTGATCTAAATTTAAATTTTAAAATCGTAGATATGTTTTTGGTAACTTTTGTTATCTTGGATTAGGAATTTCCAAAAGAAAATGTTTGGAACATTTTTGTAGTTATTTTTTTGGTAACCTATGTTATCTTGGATTAGAAATTTCCAAAATAAATTAGGTAATGATTTTGTTTGGAAATCAATTAAAATTTAAATTTCCAAATTTTGGGTGGCTATAATTAATTTAGTTGAATAATTAACTTTAATTGAAGAAAATTTGACCACTCACACGAAGATATATTATTTTTTTTAAATTAAAAAGTCAAAATTTTGAGAAAAAAGAATTGAGAGTTTAGGACACTAAGAGAGGAGGACGTTTTACTATAATGTAATATATAGATATAGATGTTTACCTTGCTGTTCGGACATCCACGTCGGCTAGCAGAGATCCAACTCGGCTATTCAGGTCGAGCTCTCACCTAGCTCGGCTGGACCTCTTAGCTAGAATAGTGCTCAGCTTGGTGTTTAGAGTCTCAATGCCTCAGATAACTCGGCCAATAGTGGCCGAGCATAGCAGATCCCAAGATATCCACATCCAAGCTCAGTATTTGCAGGTCTGAGCCTGGTGACTCTGTTGTAGAGTTAGAGGGCAATTCAACTTCCATCGGGCGTAGAGTGTCAGAAGTAGTTAACCTTACCCCATATAGGACTTGAGGGTAAGTGGATAGTTGGACATGACAAAAAAGAACACGCAGAGAGATATGAAGATATGATATCATTGATGAGTCACTATCAGGCTCTAACAACTACAATGAGAGTAGAGAAAGGACAGCCTAACCTTCTTAGATCGGGTCGGGTCAGACCCTAGAAGCGGGTCAAGTACATTCTTCCTTATAAAAAGACAACTAACCAATAGGCAAAGGTATGCATTCTCACTTAATAGCATAAACTTTACCAAATTATTTTCTCACCTCTCTTTCTCTCTCTCTAAAACTAGCACTAATCCGATCGTCGAAGGACCCACCGGTAAAGTACCGGCGGGGCACTTCACATCTTTCTTGTGTAGGCACACGCGGATGATATCTCGAAGCAGACTGGCCATTGTGGACTAGACACGTGGATCACAATCTTAATCCTTACAATTTGGCGCTCTCTGTGGAAAACTCTACGAAGAACGCCTTCATGGCTAGTCGGGAGAATCGCGCCTATGATGAACGAAGAGAATATCCTATATCACATGCAAGAGCTCCGCACTTAACTAATCACCCAAGGAGTTACCAGAGGAGAAGACACCCTCTGCACTCCGAAATTCATGTTAGAGGCTTAAGGGTGAATAGAAGAAGGGAGGAGACTCATAATGGGAACTCTCAACAAACCACACCATCTCAAGGGGACTATCCACCGCGCTACTCTCTACAAAGGGTGGTGGAACAATATCAAGATGAAATGGATAGGCACGACCAATAGTTGAAAAGGCTCTGACACAAACTACGAGAAACAAGAGTTCACATAGACCGAAGACACTTGTTGGAGAAGCAGCCAGATCCCCCATGGTCTTGCAAAGGTGCAGGAGTACGTTCTGATCGACCCCAAGCAAGCCGAAGTGGTAGGAGAAACAACCCCCACTGGATCGTAGGGATGCAACTCCAGACATGAGCCGCCTCTCGGGATCTAAGAGAAGAAGGCCTAACTAGACGCAGACCTCCTGCAACACACACGCCTTGGAGGCAAACCCGTAAATGGAGGGGCACCAAGCCAAGCGCATGCTCGAGCGTGCTGAAAAGAATGAGGACCTCAAGCAGTGGCTACATCTCCAGCTCAAAGGGAGGCTCTAGCCGCCCTTAGGGAGGTCGACCAAAGACGTTGCCAGGAGGGCACTTGAGTAGATCTTTGCCTCTCTCTTTACAAGGGAGCTAGACGGTGTTAATTCCCCTAGAAAGTTTCAGTCACCAAAGTTCAACCTCTATGAGGGGAAGACAGATCCCATGGGACATATTAGACATTTTAGACAAATGATGGCCTTCTGGAACAGAAATGACACCCTAATGTGTATGGCATTTCCTTCTAGTCTCGGTGAGGTCACGTTGAAATGGTTTGATAAATTACCAGTTGGGTCTGTTGGAAGTTAGAAGCAACTGACCGAGCTGTTCGCAATAAGGTTTATCACGAATAGTAGGCAGCCAAGGGAGATTGACTCCTTACTCAATCTGAAGAAGATGGACAATGAGAGCCTAAGGCCGTATGCTCAACGCTACTGGGAGACTTTCAATGACACAGACGATTGTAATGAGCAGCTGGCGGTGGCCTCGTTCAAGCTCAAGCTTGAAAAGACCCACAAATTGAGGCAGTCCCTCACCAAAAGGCGGGCCACTTAAATGGCCGAGCTCATGCAAAGAGTCGAGCAGTACACCAAAGTTGCGGAAGACATGGGTGAAACAGTGGCTGAGGTGCTGGTACAAGCATGTTAAAGGAAGACTCGAGCTGAGAAGAAAGAGAACAAAAAACCTAAGAAAAAGCTTGGGGGGAGAAATAACTGGAGAGACCGAGGGCCAGCTACTAAGTGGCCAATACAATATTCAAAAAATCCATTTATAGAGTCCTCCTTTAGATCAAAGATAAGCCGTGCTTTTTGTGGCCCCCAAAAATGATTGGGGATCTGACTAAGAGAAATGATAAGATGTGTTGGTCTTATCACAAAGACCATAGACATATGACAATGAATTGTAGACAGTTCAAAAAGTTCCTTGAGGACCAAGTCAAGTCCGAACACCTTGAACAATTTATAGATGAGGAGAATACCAGGGCCGAGCAGCATGCCACGGCCCAAGCAGAGCAGGTGGCAGTCATTGACGAGTTAGTAGGAGTTATAAATGTCATACACGCTACTCCCAAGGCTGGGACAACGAATAAGGTCAAGATAGGAAATCGGGAGGCTACGTATAGAAGGGAGAAAATGCAAATTTTGCTCGAGCATAAAGAGTTGAGCAAGCACAAGGAGCCGAGCAGCGAGTACTCCGTTAGCGATGTGATCTTCACCGACGCTGACATGGATGAGGTGGAGCATCCGCACAACAATGCGCTCGTGGTTACTCTTAGAATTTGAAGGTTTGATGTGAATCGTATCTCAGTAGACCAAGAGAGCTAGAGTGAGGAAATGTACTCCTGTAATGACCCAGTTCAGATCTTAGTTGTAACAACCTAGTTTGTAATGACCCGTGTAAAGACCCAACTGAAATCCTAATAGTAGCGACGGTTAGACGACATGATCTTAAGTCGCCGAAAGATCATAAACCCTAATTAAACCAAAAATCCTAATTCAACCCAGAAATCCTAAAAAGACTAAATACCCAGAAGTGAGGAGAAGTCTCATGACATCCTAAATTAAGTAAATAACATGAAATATAAGGTTAAAAATATTAGGGTAAAATGACCATTTTACCCCTGGCACAGCAAAAAGCCTTAAAAATCAAAAATTTGACACGTGAATACCATAAATTAGATATTTAAATACAATTAAGTAACAAAAGGCAAAATAAAATAAAAAATAACAAAAATACCCCTAATGGCTGGCCACATTGGGATGTGTGCCCAAAAAGTCATTTTTTAACCTTTTTAAACTCAAAAATAAGAAAAAATAGTACAAATTAAGCATTATTATGACCCAAAACTCTTTAAATAAGTAATATACATAATAATATAACAATATAAGTCAACAAAAGTAAACAAATCATTATTTAAAATCCTTACCCAATGAATAAGTCAAAAAATTAATTCTTGTTAATCTAGCTTAATTTGACTTAAAAGCTTATACCTATTTAATCAATTACTATAAAAATTATGATAATTCATAGGAATACTAAATTAATCATAAAAATACTAAAATAATAGGTTTTAGTAGATAAAGACACCAAAAAATATACAAAATTAATTTTTTATGCGCTTTCTTACACAATTTAGCACCAAAACCTAGATTAAATCCCAAATTAAAGCAACTTTTGAATTTTGAGCCCCCCAAATCTGCCCTAGCTGAAACTCCTTGCCCTTTTTCTTACACAAATATTTCTTAAAAAGAACAAACCTCCCATGCAACCAATCACAAATTAAAAAAATTCAAAAATTGCTTACACCTCATAATTAATTCCACAACATTTTCTCCCTATAAAAACCACATTTGAAGCCTCATTCTCCTCCCCTCATTTTTGGAACAAGGAGAGAGAGAGAGAGAGAGAGAGAGAGACCAGAAAATTGTATCTTCAAAGCTCTCCAAGAGAAGAAGAAAAAAGAAAGAAGAAGGAGAAGGAATAAGGAAGGAGCCAAGGGAGCTAGAAGACCTTGAGTGAAAGCTAAGTCCTACCAACCTTCTACCGTTAACCAAATCTTTCTAAGGTAAATAAAACCTCTAAACCCTCTGTTCATACTCACTCAAGATCTCCCTCAACTCATCTCTCAAAATACAAACAAGAATACGAATCAAAATATCGAATAAAAAGGCGTTGTGATGAAAGAATATAGACTGTTTGTATTTTATATGAAGTTAGGTGTTGTTGCATGTGGCTATTTTTTTGATTTTGACAATCGATATGTGTTTTGAAACTTTGATATTTATGTATAAAACACATGTATGCAAAGAAATAAAACCAAATCTTGATACACCATGAGCTAGAATACCAAAATCTTAAAAGGCCTGATTTTTTGGTTATTTTGACTTTCTGCCCCGAACTTTGATTTATCATTACTAAGTGTAGAAAAATGAACGAAGTGAGATTTTTATATCCAGACTTAGATTTGGAAGTTATCTTTCACACAAAATTGGTTTGAAGTGATTTTATTGAGTAGAACGTAAGATATACCATTTGTACTAAAGAGTGTTAGATTCTGACCACCCTAAATTGCTGATATAAAAACTCTAGATTTGAATGAGAACCGAACTTAGGTTAAAATATGAAACTTGTAGACAACATGTTTATCATGCTGTCCACCAAAAGGAGCCTAAAATATGTAGATTTGATAGGTCAAAACACTCAAAATTACTTTTGTAAATCTGTGACTGACAGAGCTCTTTATCACATGTTTTTGCATGACCCGAAACCTATGTTTTTAGTTATCAAATCTAAAAGTGATTTCATAAAAAGTGTAGATAACATATTAAACTATTTACTGACCAACAAACAGACTTAAATACCCTCGGATGGTCCCCCAAAACATATATACACTCTGTGGTAACCACATTCTGTTGAACTTTTTATAGCTGACTAAGCCTATTTTATAAAATGGCCAAAATCTTTAACTTGTTCTAAATAATTAACCTTAGCACAAAACATGAAACTTTTAGGGGGCACATTAAAATAGAACATATCCAAAAATAAGACCCATAAACCATGATTTGATGCTCCAAAATCGAGACCAACTAAGGCCCAAATTCTATACTTTTCTCTGTAAAGTGCTGAATTATTTTTTCTTAAATGAAATAAATGATTCATTTATTTTAGGATCTGACCTTTGTGTTAAACATACAAATTGTAAGAAATATTTTTATCTAATTGGTGTCCAAAAATCAGAACTTAACTCTATATCTAGGTACCCAAAAACACTATTATTCTTTTTAATTTGATACTTGAATATTTACCTTAATTTGGTTGAGTGCATAGTGGTATGTTATATTGTGGGATTTAAAATATAGACTTTAATTAAATTATGTTGGATGTATTGTATATCATAGACATTGTCACATCTACATTTCGGTTTATTGGAGTCATTTTCGTATCTACCATTGTGGGTTGGGATATATTGAAATTGTTCTTTTTCTTGGATCCTAGTCTAGAGCATCCCCGGTAGCTATATTTGTAACTGTTTTGGGATATATTCCCTCTGAGCACCTCGGGTGTATTCCCAGTGTTCAAAAAGAAAGATTTGTTATTTATGAATACTGTTGGACACCATGGGTTCGTCACTAGCATTCTAGTTTTGGTAACTTAGACTTTGGGTTGATACCAAGTGAACATCCTAATCTTAATGTGGGTAACCCTACAATAAGTCCCTTCACGATAATGACAATAAGTCCTTGAGACAATGATAATAAAGTCCTTTCACGGCAATGACAATAAGTTCCATCACGACGTTAACAATAAGTCTCTAATGCAATGACAATAAAGTTCCATCACGACAATGACAATAAGTCCCTGAGTGGCACTCGGCCCCACACCGTTGCCATTTAGCAGCAAAACAGCTGTGGCATGAAACTCGGCGATGAATTTACTATTCGCAATAAGACAAGGATAGGTTTGGTGATCAATTACCCATAAAGTCTACTATGGAGATTCCCGGCATGGAACTCTTGTTTTTATTTTTGGATGAATGCCGGGTTGGGCACTTACATCGCATCTATTGAATCACATACTTGTACACTTGTTCTTATATATGTTTACCATGCTATAATTGTCAAATTTGTCCGTCTCTTTAACTTAAATTTGTACTGGGTGCTAAATAATTTACGTTGTGGAATAGTTTGCCGTGAGAATGGTTAGAAAGTTTACAGTGTTTTCTTCTGGGTTTTGGCTCATGACATTCGTGTCACAGGTGAGTATGAAGAGTTCTTTGAGGAAGCCGCCCCCAAAGAAGAAGACGAAATTGAAGAACAGAGTGAGTAGCAAGAGCCAACGAACCCCGACAATGCTAGTTGGAGAATTGAGTTTTCATATTTTCTTCTTTTTGTTCAGTTTCCACGTGCTCATTGTAAGATTTTATTAATCTTTTGCGAAACTGTAAATGTTATGTATTTTTGATCATTTCAAAACTCTTAAGGTAATATTTATGATATCTAAATATGAATGAATGATTATAATATTCTTCTTATCTATACTTATGTATACCCCGACGTGCCTGAAGAACGGGACATCATAGTTGGTATTAAAGTATAGGTTTAGTGAACCTTCAGGCCTTGGGTTATGGAAAACCATGCGTTCTGTCGCGTTGAATCTCTATAGGATGCGTTGTATTAATTATTATTCTCATCTATACATTATAAGAACTAAAATCTGTTACGTCTAAGTCTTATAGCGAGTCGCGTCAGGACGCTATTGAGTTCGGGAGTAGCAAGGAATCTACATGCAAAAGATGAGTAAGGGCATCTAGATCGAAGATCGGAGATTTATGCAACGAGTTATCTTATTTTAAGGTGGGTAGATGGGAGTACGTACACCAAGAAGTTTTAGATATCACCTCGAGAGCCACCGTTAGGACCCCGCAACTTCATCCTTATAAGTTATGTTCTCGTTTACCCTAATCCCATGTATCAACTTTTGTTTCTGGTTGAAGTTCATTTGCATGTCCTTCCTTCTTATATCATCATTCCTCTGCGGTACCATCAAATGTCGTTCGTCGGTAACGCTTATGCACCCAAGTCTTGTTGATAATCCTATCAGAACTTTATTCCTAGAAAAAACCTTCGTCCTCAAGTTTTCATGCCTCAATGATAACCGGTATTCACATTTGATTCTCCTCCGAATTAAGTCAGCCTTCTTGAACTAACTCTTCTTTCGTAGAACTCGATATCAATTCTTTGTTAAATTACCCTTTTTGAACATTTGACATTTATAAAATCTTTGTTATCGTTCATCTTCTCTCGATTCTGAAATCACAATATGTTGTAGTGATTTTGTGAATTCTTTGTACACTCTTGAAATTTTTCCTAGGGAAGTAGACTTGGATATTTGAATTGAAGTACGTTAGGCCGACGTAACTTTAAGGCAAATATCTAGTTTGGCTTCCCATTGCTTAACATCTCTTTTATCAGAATTTGATAGTATTGGATTAGTCCCAAGGACATTCGTTTAAGTGTTGTTTATTGTCCTCCTTTTGTTTTACCTACATTTGAACCTCAAGTAACCACTCAATTTGTGTTGACGGTGATTGCCTTAACCGTGTTAACGGTGATTGCCTTAACCGTGACCATTTGACCTCATCCAACCTATCTTTTGAACCATTTGAGAATCTTCACTTGAATCTCGATAAAGGATTTGCTCACCTTTCCTAAGCCGTTCTAAACCCCACCACATTTCGTGCAGTTTAGTGCATCATTTGAAATCCTCAACTAAACGTTTGACCACTCGCCGCCACTGGTCACCTCTCCTAAGACCTATATCGATGAGAAATGGTAGTTATTAGAGTTTAGCGCTTTTACGAGAAACTCGGATCGTGCACATCCTCAGAAGAACCACCCGGAACATCATCGAGTCACAAAGAAGATCTCTACCTGGAGTTAAAGCACAGAATGTCTACCAACGTCCGCACTTAACTTGTTTTGAAGATTAATAACCCCGACTGTAAGAACTGCTAAGTATGGGCTCGCGCAACATCTCTAACAGAGACCTACATGAAGGTTCCTATCGCCATCACTGATAAAGCTTGCATGGGACTCGCAGGAGTGTGGCACGTGAAAGTACAATGGAAACTACGGAACTTGGAAGTAATGTGGACTACGCGGTCAAAGTTTGATGGTTTTATCCACACCTATTCTGGTTAGGCCATTGTGTGTTATGTACCTCGCTCTTTGTAATCGTTCTAAGAAAAACTTGTATCCTCAACCGGTTATGTACTTGAACTTGAATGTTATGAGATACAAATGAATAAATCTTAAATTAACTCCACAAGATCCCAAAACATAAAGACAATCAAAAATTTAAAAAAATGACTCACCAGCCGCAACACTTTCCCTCTTTATTTAGATAGCAAGTAGACAACCTAACCATCAGTGGCCAGCAAATGGACCCATAGACGAAGGAGCGCCAGGGTTAGCCCAGGTCTTGCGTGAGCTTGCCACTAGCAATAACCGTCTTCCCATCTGAGATAGGGCAAGGTTCTTATCAGAACTCAAAAAACAACGAGCCCCTACATTCAACGAAGGAGTTGAACCAAGAGTAATCGAAGAATGGCTGAGAGCTGTCAAGAAATTATTTAACTCCATGAGAGTGCAGATCGATGCCGATCGAGTAGCTCTAGCGACACACCTACTGGAAGGAATGGCCGACTACTGGTGGTCTATGATTGACAACACCTAAGATGTGGCAGCTCTGACTTGGAATCAGTTTGAAGAATTATTTTGAAAAAGTACTTTCCAGCTCCCTTTCGATAGGGACAAGTTAGAGAATTTCTAGTGCTAAAACAAGGATCTATGTTAGTAACCTAGAACGTTAACCGCTTCGAAGAGTTGAGCCGATTCGCCGTGACCATTATACCAGATGAAGAATCAAAGGCACAAAAGATCGAGTGGGGCCTAGAACCCTCTATCTAAACTAGAGTAATCTGCTTACAGCTTTCGACTTACACTCAAGTAGTACAAGTAGCCTTATTGGCAGAAACAGACTTTGTTGACTCTATAAGGTTTTGGAACCAGAAGAAAGGAAACACCAGCTCTGGAGGACTAGTAAAAAGCAACTGACTGTTCGTTCCAAAGAAGCCATATCAACAGGAGAACAGACAAGAGCAACCGAGGGACTCCTCTACGAAATTTATAGTCTGCTTTAAATGTCACCAACCAGAACATAAGAGGTCTGAGTGCCTGCACCTAGGACATAGGTCTCTAAACAACCACTCCGAATAGTGGAGGCAATTCCAGAACCAGCCACTAAAGTACCCGCAGCCAGTTTAAGTCACCCGACTAGCAACTAACCAACAAAATAGGAGGGAAAGGTCACCGCTTAACAAAAACCAGAAGCCTTAGGGAGGACGCATCTTTGCTCTGCATGTGGAGGAAATAAAAGGCACTCAAGTTATGCAAGGTATGTTCGTGTTATTTAATACCTTAGTGAAAGTGTTGTTTGATTCTGCAGCATCCTATTCTTACATATATTTGGCATGTATGCAATCTCTTGTTGGAGGTAAAATTGCTAAGATCATTATTTTTGCAAATGATTTTCGATAACACAATAACTGGACGGACAAAAGCCAAAACAGGCTCCAGATAAAATTTTTGATATCGAACGATTAAAATAAAAATCCAGGCAACCAAAGTTAATTTAGAAGAATAGTTTTTACCGGTCAAATCTTCAACTACATTTTTGTTCTCGAGTTGAAACTCCCGTCAGACCTTCTACTGTATTCCCTTATGCGATTCTTGAATGCAGTGTGGGCTACAATCTATCAAGAACTCGTACCGGTAGAACCTGAACAACTTTAGTCTTGAAGATAAGTTATGAAACAGATTCAACATACTCGCATATTTATAAGACAACAGCAGGGACCTGTGGAGTAATTATGAGTTAAACTTCTAGTAGAACACAGATACGTATCTGTGGTTTCTACAATTAAGCAAATCTCATAGCGGTATCAGCAATTATGGAAAACTAGCAGCGGTTTCTACAATTTTCATGAAATACTAAATTACAGTTCAAACCACTAAAGAATTATAATTGCACTTTAACCTATAATCTCAAGACCTTCTTGCAATGAGCTCCTGTTATTAAATGCTTATGATTTCTCCCCACGTTAAGATTCTCGATACCCGCCAATTAAATTTAATTATTGACAATTTAATTAATCGGCATCTTATAATTCCTTAAATCATTCTGCTTAACTTATTGACCACCGGATAATCAAATCAACCTAAAGGGTTTAGCCCGATCAAAACTTATTAGCTTCCTTAAGGGGGTATCGTCAATCTCGATCCATCGGTACGTGAATTTCATCAATAATTAATATTTACGATATAAATAATACGCTATCCAACTTACCGAGAATATAGACCCATATAAGATCGCACCCTCTAATGAATCAAAACAACGAATATTAAATATACGCAAAGGAATAATTATTTCACAATTAAGAGTATACGCACTATTCATAATAATCTTGGAAATCGAAATAATTTATATAGTCAATATAAAATTAATTATCCCAATGTGCCTCATTCAATACACGCATAGTGTAGTAGCACAGAGAGTCGGAACAATAGACGATACTATTATCTGTTTTCCGTAACCAAGACAGGTCTACTAAAACTTTGTACTACAGTCGTACCGATGGTATATCTATTTCCATCTAAACTGTGAATATAAAATTTTTATTCTGTAAGAACTTAAAATCTTATATTCTGTGTGTAATTCATACTATACACACCAAATTAAATATTGTACAGAATATTGGATATCCATGCATAACATTAAAGAAATGATATTGCATACATTGCTCATAAAAATTCTCATAAAATAAAAAATTAATTTTATTAAAATAAAATTAAGTACTAAAAATATAATTTTCAGTATACCAACCATAACAATCTCCCACTTATACTCAAAATTATGTTACCATACAATTGACTCTCATGCCCTCTACATAATTATCAAAAGTCTTAGCCGGTAAATTTTTTATAAAATGATCTGTAAGGTTATTTCCTGATGTAATATAGGTTACAACAACATCATCCCTCTGTACAATTTCTTGTATCATGTGATATTTACGCTCAGTATGTTTTCCTTTCTTGTGGATTCTTGGTTTCTTCTAGTTTGCAACCGCTCTGCTATTATCACAATAAAGTGTAATAGTCGATTGAACTAAAAGTACCATAACTAGATCCAACAGGAAGTTACTGAGCTAAACAGCCTCCTTGGCGACATCAGAAGCTGCCAGGTACTCGGCCTCCATGGTGGAATCAGCAATGTAAGACTGTTTGATACTACTCCAACTTATAGCTCCACCTCTTAAGGTAAACACATATCCTGAGATAGACTTATGAGAATTCTTGTCAGACTGAAAATCAGAGTCTGTGTACCTTAAAAATACTAGATTGTCTGCCTGGTGAATCAATATATAATCCTTAGTTCTTTATAGGTACTTGATTATATTCTTTACCACAGTCCAATACTCCTGCACTGAGTTAGACTGATATCTGCTAACCATGCTAATGGCAAAGTAGATGTCGAGTTTAGTACAAAGCATAGCATATATGAGGCTTTCTACTATCGAAGCATAAGTAACTGCATTCATCTTCTGTATCTCATCAGATGTCTTAAAACACTGATCATTGGATAGAGTGATTCTATGCCTGAAAGGGAGAAACCCTTTCTTGAAATCCTGAAAGCTAAAACGAGCAAGGATATCATCGATGTACTTTGCTTGTGATAAGCCCAACATCCTTTATTTTTAATCTCGCACGAGCTTGATCCCTAGGATGTGACTGTGTTCTCCCAATTTTTTCATATCGAACTGTCTAAATAACCATACTTTAATTGTAGATAATGCCCCCACATCATTTTTGATGAGCAATATATCATCTACATAAAGTAGTAGGAAGATCAGCACGCTTCCGTCACGCTTCTTGTACACATAGGACTCATCCGAACTTTGATAAAAATCATAAGACTTAATGACTTGATCAAACCGAGTGTTCTAAGACCTCGATACCTGCTTAAGTCCATAAATGGATCTCTTAAGTTTGCACAACATGTGCTTCTGGCCCTTTGCAATTAAGCTTGCACAACATTTATCAAGACTTCCGTTAAGAAAAGCCGTCTTGACATTCATTTGTGAGATTTCGTAATCGAAATATGCAGCAATGGATAAGAAAATCTAGATAGACTTAAGCATGACTATCGGCGAAAAGGTTTCCTTATAATCGATCCATTTTTTCTGAGTGAACCTTTAGTAACAACCCTAACTTTGAAAGTTTCTACCTTCCCGTCTGCTCCTCTCTTTTTCTAATAGATCCACTTGTATCCAATGGGTTTTATCCCTTCGGGTGGTTCTACAAGTTTCTAGATCTGATTAGAATACATAGATTTCATCTCTGAATTCATAGTCCTTTGCCAAAGATCTGCTTCTTTGTCCTGAAGTGCTTCATTGTAGTTACATGGCTAGATATCTAGTTCTGTCGGGGTCTTGTCAAAAGACTCTCCTAAGAATATATACCGATCAGATTGATGAACAACCCTTCGACTACGACGTGGCACTACCTATGTCTGTGTACTAATAGCAACACGTAGTGCAGAATCTTAACCTTATGCATCAGTACCCCAGTCTTGATTTGCACATATCTCGATAATCCTCCCACTACAACGAGATAATGAGATATCAGTGACTTATTTTTTCGTTCTACTGGTATTTTCTCTCAGTTCTTCCAATACAGTGTTGCTTTTGGGCTTATGGTCCATAATATAGTGCTCTTTCAAGAATCGAGAATTTGTCCTAACAATGACCTCATGATCGTTAGCATTATAAAATAGACCACCATTCGTTCTCTTGAAATATCCCATAAAGAAACAAATTTCTGTCCGCAGTTCTAACTTATCCGCGTTCTTTTTCAGCACAAGTGCTCAACACTCCCAAATTCGAATGTGTTTCAGAATAGGCTTATGCCCAGTCCACAATTCTGTAAGAGTAGAAGGTACGGACTTAGAAGGTGTTACAGGCAAAACTACAAAGATCTTTATTTTTACAAACACTTAACGAAAAAAATTAACTGGACGGGCAAACGCAAAATGGGCTCCAGATAAAACTTTTGATGATAAACGATCAAAATAAAACTTGTGCATATAAAGTTAATTTAGAAGAATACTTTTTTACCGGTCGAATCTTCAACTATGATTTGAATCCAAGTTGAAACTCCGATCAGATTTTTTATTGTATTCTCTTATGTATTTCTCGAACGTAGTGTGGGCGACGGACTATCGAGAACTCATACTGGCAGAACCTGGACATCTTTAGTCTTAAAAAACACGTTATGAAACTGGTTCAGCCTACCTGCATATTTATAGGGCTATAGCAGGGATTTGGGAAGTAATTATGAGTAAGACTTCCAGTGGAGCACAGACACGTATCAGCGGTTTTCACAATTAAGCAAACCTCATAGCGGTATTTGTAATTATAAAAAATCAGCAGCGATTTCTACAAGTTTCATAAAATATTGAATTACAGTTTACACCACTAAAGAATTATAATTGCACTCTGACTCATAATCTCAAGACCATCTTGCATTGAGCTCCTGTTATTAAATGCTTATCATTTCTTACGACGTTAAAATTCTTGATCCCCGCCAATTAAATTTAAGTACTGACAATTTAATGTAATCGGCATCTTAAAATTCTTTAAGCCCTTCCGCTTAACTTATTTGACCGTCGAATATTCAAATCCACCTGTAGGGTTTGGCCCGGTCAAAACTTATAAACTTCTTTAAGGGGGAATCGTCAATCCTGATATTTTGAGACATGGATTCCGTTAATAATTAATATTCGCCATATAAATAATACCGCTATCCAACTCACTGAGAATATAAACCCATACAAGATTCGACCATCTAATAAATCAAAACAACGAATATTAAATATATGTAAATCAATAATTATTTCAGGATTAAGATGATAAGCACTATTCACAGTAATCTTGAATGTAAATTAATTTATATATTTAGTAAAAAATTAATTACCCAAAATATTCCGTTCAATACAAGCAAAGTGTACTGACATAGAGAGTCAGAACAATAGACGACGCTATTATCTGTTCCCCGTAATCAAGACAGACCTACTAAAATTTTGTGTCACAATTATACCCATGGTATGTCCATTTCTATCTAAACTGTGAACATAAAACTTATATTCTGCAAGAATCTAAAATCTGATATTCTGTGCGGAAGCTGTACTCTACAGACCAGATTAAATACTATATAGAATATCGAACATTCATGCATAATATTAAAGAAATGATACACATACATTACTCATAAAAATTATCATAAAATAAAAAATTAATTTTATTAAAATAAAATTAAATACTAAAAATATTATTTTCAATATATCAATCTTAACAATCTCCCACTTATATACTCAAAATCATGCAGCCATACATTTGACTTCTATGCCCTCTATATGACTATCAAAGGTCTTAGCCGATAAGATCTTTGTAAAGGATCTGCAAGGTTGTCTCCTGATACAATCTTGGTCACAGCAACATCACCCCTCTGTACGATTTCTTATATCAGGTGATACTTACACTTAATGTGTTTTCTTTTTTTATGGACCCTTGGCTCATTCGAGTTTGCAACTGCTCCGTTATTGTCACAATAAAGTGTAATAGCCGATTGTACTGAAGGTACCACATTTAGATCTAACAGGAAGTTTCGGAGCTAAATTGCCTTCTTGGCTGCTTCAGGAGCTGCTAAGTACTCGGCCTCTATGATAGAATCAGCAATACAGGACTGCTTGATACTCCTCCATCTTATGGCTCCACCTCCTAAGGTAAACACATATTTTGAGGTAAACTTATGGAATCTTTGTCAGACTGAAAATCTGAGTCTGTGTACCCTAAAGGTACTAGTCTGTCTGCCTCGTAAATCAACATATAATCCTTAGTCCTGTTTAGGCACTTGATTATATTCTTTACCGCAGGCCAATGCTCCTACCATGGGTTAGACTTATATCTTCTAACCATGCTAACAGCAAAGCAGATGTCAGGTCTAGTGCAAAGCA
This sequence comes from Heliamphora ciliata, assembly GCA_032360265.1. NCBI lineage: Eukaryota > Viridiplantae > Streptophyta > Magnoliopsida > Ericales > Sarraceniaceae > Heliamphora > Heliamphora ciliata. The sequence goes on from JAUMHN010278201.1 coordinate 21,162, forward strand.
TAGCATACACGAGGCTTCCAACTGTCGAAGAATAAGAAATCGCATTCATCTTCTCTATCTCATCTGGTGTCTTAGAACATTGATCCTTTGATAGAGTGATTCCATGCCTGAAAGAGAGAAATTATTTCTTGGAATCCTGCATGCTAAAATGAGCAAGAATATCATCGATATATTTTGCTTGTGATAAGCTCAGCATCCTTTGTTTTCGATCTCGCAGAAGCATGATCTCAAAGATGTGACCGGCTTCTCCCAAGTCTTTTATATCGAACTGCCTAGATAACCATATTTTAATCGTAGATAATGCCTACACATCATTTCTAATGAGCAAGATATCATCTACATAAAGTACTAGGAAGATCACCACACTTCTGTCATGCTTCTTGTACACACAAGACTCATTCGGACTTTGATCAAAATCATAAGACTTAATGGCTTGATCAAACCAAGTGTTCCGAGACCTCAATGCCTGCTTAAGTCCATAAATGGAGCTCTTAAACTTGCACAACTTGTGCTCCTGGCCCTTCACAATGAATTCATTTGGTTGTATCATATAGATGCACTTCTCAAAACTTTCGTTAAGGAAAGCTGTCTTGACGTCCATTTGCCAGATTTCGTAATCAAAATATGTGGCAATGGATAAGAGAATTCGGATAGACTTAAGCATGGCTACCGGTGAAAATATTTTCTCATAATCGATCCATTCTTTCTAAGTGAACCCTTTTGGCTAGCTTTGAAGGTTTTATCCTTCCCGTCTTCTACTCTCTTCTTCTTGTAGATCCACTTGCATCCAATAGATTTTATACCTTCGAGTGGTTCTACAAGTTTTCAGACTTGATTGGAATATATAGATTCTATCTCTAAATTCGTAACCCTTTTCCAAAGATTTATATCTTTGTCTTGAACTGCTTCATTGTAGCTACAGGGTTCAGTATCTAATTCTGCCGAGATCTTGTCAAAAGACTCTCTTAAGAACATATACCGATCTTGTTGATGAACAATTCTCCCACTACGACGAGGCATTACCTGTGTCTGTGTACTAGCAGTAACACGTTGTGTAGAATTTGAACCTTATGCATTAGCACTATGTTCTTGATTTGCACATGTCTTGATAATTCTCCCACTACGACGAGATAATGGGATATCAGTGACTTGTTCTTTCATTCTACTGGTATTTTCTCTCAGTTCTTTAAGAATAATTTTTTTATTGGGCCTGTGATCCATGATATAAGCTTCTTTCAAGAATCGGGCATTGGTGCTAATAATGACCTTCTGATCCTAAGGGTTATAAAATAGACCATCTTTCGTTCCCTTGGGTTAACATACAAAAAAATAGACTTCTATCCTCGGTTCTAACTTATTCGCGTTTCCTTTCAGCACATATGCTAGACACTCCCAAATCTGAATAGGTTTTAGACTAGCCTCATGCCCGATCTATAATTTTGTGAAAGTAGAAGGTACTGACTTAGAAGGTATCAAGCTCAGTATGTAAGTCACTGTCTCTAAAGCGAGTCCCCAATACGAATCGGATAAACCTGAATAACTCATCATGGACCTTACCATTTTCATAAGAGTGTTATTCCTTCTTTCTGCTACACCATTCTGCTGCGGAGTTCCAGGTGCAATCAAATGGGATGTAATCTCCTCTGATGACAAGTTGTCCTTAAACTCTCCAAAGAGGTATTTCCCACCACGGTCGGATCGTAGTATTTAATACTTTTACCCAGATGCTTCTTCGCCTCCGCCTTGAATTTTTTGAATTTCTCGAAGCATTCAGACTTACGGTGCATCACATAAATGTGTCCATACCTTAAGTAGTCATCAATGAAACTAACGAAATACTCAAAGCCACCTCTAGCCCGGATTTTCATAGGACCACACACATCAAAATGAACCAGCTCCAACAGTTCTTTAGCTCTATAGCCTTTGGCCGAAAATGGTCTCTTGGTCATTTTACCCTCTAAGCAAGATTCACAGACTGAAAGTGCCTCCACTTCCAATGAACTTAAAGGTCCATCTACTACCAGTCTGTTTATTCTTTTTAGATTAATATGACCCAAGCGTAAGTGTGAAAGAAAACGTTTGGTTCACTAAAGAAGAAAACTTTCTCTTAAATGGTAAATTAGATGTATTATTTAATTCAATTAATTATAGTATATGAGAGATTTGAGTAATAATATAAAGATCATCCACCAATGTACCAGAACAGATAACCTACTTATTATCCTTAATAACCACAGAGTTATTAAAATAAACCACACATCCGTCTTTAATCAATCTAGAAACGAAAATTAAGTTCATTCTAATGGAGGGTACCTAAAGACATTCTTTCAATATTAAAACCCGATCTCTACTAAAATGGAGAGTGACATCTCCCACTGCTACTACTGTTACTTTTGTATTTTTGCCCATATGTAGGTAAATCTCTCAATCACTAAGTTATCGAGTTTTCTAGAATTCTTGCAACGAATTGTTGACATGATTAGTGGCTCCCGTATCTACACACCAGGTACCAGTAGATAACATCGCTAAACATGTTTTCACAATCAGTGAACAAAAATTACCTTGTTTGTTATGTTTTCTGAGAAATACTAGATATATCCTTTTTTAGTGCCGTGTCTGATTGCAGTGAAAATATCAGTTTTTTGGCTTTTTGCACACCAGTTTGTTGCCCACTAACTCTGAAAATAGTGTATCGTTGTTTCTGAACATTTTTCTTCTTCATACCTTTCGGCTCAAAGGAAGAACCGTTTTCAGAAACAAATACATTTTCTGGTATTAAAAGAATACCATTGGTAGTTAAAACTATATCCAAGTTACTTTTCTAGTCTACAAAATTTGATCCCATTAGTTTGATTTATTTGAGTATTAAAGCGAGTGGGTTAAAAGCAATTTTAATCCTGAGAATCACATAATTAAAAAAAATCATTAATTATGATGAGTAAAATTTTGAATTCATTTTAATTTGGTTTCTTTTATCATTTTAAAATTAATTCACTAACAGCCTAGTAACTTGAGAATAGTATGCCTCGATAGGAGGATGTTTACTATCCTTCATAAGATCAGGCAGACTAATTCCTTTTAATTTTACTATCTAGGCAACTGACCATGCTAAATAATCTGTATTGGCGATACTGCAATTAATCTGTCCGTTGGGGAGGAAGACATTACTACCAACATGCAGGATTTAAGTGTATTGCCTACAGACTGGTGATGGAGATTGCGAGATTTATCTGTGAATAAATTTACTCCTCTACTTAGATTTTTAAAATATTTTTTAGAGTTACAAAAATTCGTTTAATTAAAATAAATTTATTAATTTTAAAAACTACACAATTTGAAAGAGTCAAATATCTTTTTGTGTACACAATTCTAAAGATTCTTATTTATCAAACCATCTTTTTATATTTAAATGCGCAACAAATAAAATTTAATAAATGCACAGTTTTTTCTACAGCTTTTCAGCTGAGGTAGTGTTTAAAAGCATTTATTTATTTTATTTTTCGTCTTGTATTTTTTAAAAAATAATAATTTACTTTGATTAAATATTTTTCTATTTAATTAATTCAAAATTCGAAATTAATTTCCACGTTTTTTCAAGATATCTGATTTCTTTAAGACAAATTATCTTAAACGAGATGTTTTGTAAAAAGTAAAATATCTAAAATTTTTCTATTTAATTAAAATTAATTAATTAAAAAAATTTAATTTAATTTTTCATTACAAAATATTTTAATTAAAACTAAATTTTTGAATTAATTAAATTAACATGATTAATAAAATAAATATGCAATCATCCATGTAGTTCATATATATATAAATACGATATATATATCCCAATTTTATGATTCAAGTGAAACGCTGAAGCGTTTTAGTCTCCCAAAGAGGATAAGCTGTAATAATCATCTTCCGTATCTGATTCTTGTATTCTGATTGCATTAAACTTTTCTGATACTATTTGATATATCAATATATATCAAATCATTCCCATATCTATAAAAAAGTCAACACAAAATAGCCCTGGGAGAGAGAAACCATCGGCCCACCACCAGCCACCGTCGGCGCCACCTAGTCGCCACCTTTAAGCGGCTCCTGCTGCCTCATCTGAGTTCCATTTTCGATGAGTTTTATACTATTGGAAAGCTCTCAAAATATGAAATTTCTATATTAAAAACAATCTTGAAAAACTGCCCAAAAAATGGCCGGACACCGAACTTAAAACCACAGCCACTGCACTACTGCGCCTCCGCCGCCGTTGCTGCCCTGTTTGGGCTTTTTCTTGTGCTTCTTTGGTGTTGGTTTTTCCATTTTTTGTGGAAAAATAGCATGAATATTCAACCACATGATGCTTTAAAGAATGCCTCAAAAATAGCACCAAAACATCCCAAAAATAACCCCGAACCATGCCACCGAGCACCGCCGCCGCCGGCCTGTTTGCTGTTTGTTTGGGTTATGATTTTGGCCCGGTTCTTTTCTAATTTTTTGACAGTATTTTGAGGTATGTTCTACTGTTATTTTATGTATAAGAAATTGCCCATAAAATAGTCTAAAAAATGGCCCAAAAAATCATAAAAATTGCCGCTGAACTACCACCAGCAAAGTTGCCAGAATCGGGATGTTTTGGTGATTTTTTCTCACTATTTTTAACTTGTTTTTTACGCTATTTTTTATTCATAAATATTGCAATAAAATTCACATAAAAATCATTTAAAACCATTAAAAGTTTTCCACGATCCGTGGCCCGTAAAAATCCGAACCACTGCTAGTGCCGCCTCATTTCTTTGTGATCATGGATATGTTCATCATGTTCTTAAATAATCTAAACAGATATTTTAAACATAGAAATTAGTTATTACATCGATCCTATGTCCCGAAGGCTCACATTCGATCTATTACGGTTAACCCTCTTGATTAAAAAAAATCATTATTCACAAACTATTCAATCAAACATGAATAATAAATGACGATCGTAAAATCGAAATTAGAACACCTGCAAAACAAAGTTAACAACAGTTTTAAAACTATCCAGCTCTGATACCAATTGTTAGAGGAAAAACTGCCAAGATCTTTGTTTTTACAAACGATTAACGAAAAAAATTAACTAGACATGTAAACGCCAAAACGGGCTCCAAATAAAACTTTTGATGATGAACAATTAAAATAAAACTTGTGCATCCGAAGTTAATTTAGAAGAATACTTTTTCACCGGTCAAATCTTTAACTATGGTTTGAATCTAAGTTGAAACCCTTCTCAGATCGTCTACTAGTTTGAATCTAACTTGAAACTCCTCTTAGATCTTCTACTATATTTTCTTATGCGATTCTAGAACATAGTGCGGGTTACGGACTATCGGGAACTCGTACCGGCAGAACCTGTACAGCTTTAATATTAGACAAGTTATGAAACTGATTCAGTCTGCTCGTATATTTATAGGGCTACAGTAAGGACCTGAGGAGGAATTATGAGTATGACTTTCAGTAGAACACAGACATGTATTAGCGATTTTCACAATTAAGCAAACCTCATAGTAATATCTGCAATTATGAAAAATCAGCAGGAATTTATGCAATTTTCATAAAACACTGAATAACAGTTCACACCACTAAAGAACTGTCATTGCACTCTAACCCATAATCTCAAGACCATCTTGCATTGAACTCCTATTGTTAAATGATTACCATTTCTCCCCACGTTAAGATTCTCGATATCCGCCAATTAAATTTAATCGGCATCTTGAAATTTTTTAAACCCTTTCGTTTAACTTATTTGACCGCAAGATAATTAAAACCACCTGCAGAGTTTGACCTGGTCAAAACTTATAAGCTTCCTTAAGGTGGTATCGCCAATCCTGATCTTTCGAGACGTGAATTCTTTCAATAATTAATATTCGCCATATAAATAATACCGCTACCCAACTCACTGAAAAATAGACCCATATAAGATCGCACCCTCTAATGAATCAAAACAACGAATATTAAATATATGCAAGTCAATAATTATTTTATGATTAAGAGGATAAGCACTATTCATAATAATCTTGGAAAGTGAAATTAATTTATATAGTTAGTATAAAATTAATTATCCCAAATGTCTCGTTCAATACACGTAAAGTGTACTGGCACAGAGAGTCGGAACAATGGACGATGCTATTATCTGTTCTCCGTAATCAAGATAGGCCTACTAAAACTATGTGCCACAGTCGTACCGATGGTATATCCATTTCTATATAAACTGTAAACATAAAACTTATATTTTACAATAACCTAAAATCTGATCTTCTGTGTGCAAGTCGTACTTTACATACCAGATTAAATACTATACAGAATATCAGACATCCATGTATAATGTTAAAAAAATGATACACACACATTGCTCATAAAGATTTTTGTAAAATAAAAAATTAATTTTATTAAAATAAAATTAAATACTAAAAATATGATTTTCAGTATACCAACCCTAACTGAAGGTACCAAATTCAAAATATAAGCTGCTGTCTCTAAAGTGTGTCTCGAAAATAAATCGAGTAAACTAGAATAACTCATCATAAACCATACAATTTCCATAAGAGTCCTATTCCTTCTTTCTGTTACACCATTCAGCTACGGAGTGCCAGGTGCAGTCAACTGGGATATAATCCATTCTGATGACAGGTAATCACTAAACTCTCCAAAGAGGTATTCCCCACCACGGTCAGATCGTAGTAATTTGATACTTTTACTTAGACGCTTCTCCGTTTTCGCCTTGAAATCTTTGAATTTCTCAAAACTTTCAGACTTATGACGCATCAGATAAATGTATTCATACCTCAAGTAGTCATCACTGAAATTGACAAAGTACTCAAAATCACCTCTAGCCCGAATTATCATAGGACTACACACATCAGAATGAATCAGGTATAACGGTTCAATAGTTCTTTAAAGAATGAAACTTTCTTTTATATGGTAAATTAGTTGTGTTATTCGTTTCAGTTAGTTGTAGTGTAGGAGAGATATGAGTAATAATATAAAGATCATCCACTAATGTACCAGAACAGATAACCTATTTATTATCCTTAATAAGCACAGATTATTAAAATAAATAAAATATCCGTCTCTAACCAATCTATAAACGAAAACTAAGTTCCTTATAATGGAAGGTATATGAAAACAATATCTCAATATTAAAACTCAATCTCCACTAAAACTGAGAGTGACATCTCCCACTGCAACAATTGTTATCTTTGTTTTATTACCCATATGCAGGTAAATCTACAAATTACTAAGTTGTCGGATTTTTTGAAACCCCGGTAATAAATTGCAGACATGATTAGTGGCTGCTGTATCTACCACGAGGTACATGTAGATAATACCGCTAAACAAGTTTCCATAACCAGTGAACAGAAATTATATTGTTTGTTCTGCCTTCTGATAAATACTGGACATAACTTTTTCTAGTACCGTGTCTGATTGTAGTGAAAACATCTGCCTTTCGATTTTTTCACACCAGTCCGTATCCCACTAACTACCCTAGAAACTATGTCACCTTATTTCTGAACCTTTTTATTCTTCACACATTTCAGCCTAGAGGAATAACCTTAATTAAAAACAAACACATTTCCTGGTATCGAATGAATACCCTTGGTAGTTAAAACTATATCCAAGTTTCTTTTTCAGTCAACAAAATTCGATCCCGTTAGTTTATTTTCTTTGAGAATAAGTGTGAGTGAATTGAAAGTCATTTTAATCCTGAGAATCACGTAATTAAAAATAACCATTAATTATGACGAATAATACTCTGAATTTATTTTAATTTGATTTACTCTACCATTTTAAAAGAAATTCGCCAGCAGCCTAAAACCCTGTTCATAGCATGTCTCAATGGAAGAACGTCCACTATCCATCATATGACTAGACATGCTAATTCTTATTAGTTTTACTATCTAAGCAACTGACCATGCCAAGTAAAATTAAATAACTGACATAATTTCGGTCCAGTATATAATAGCAGTGACTAAGATGGAGAGGATACTATTATATACAGCTAAGTGTTAACCACTACTTAATTTCAAATCAATCGCTTCGTAATGAACCCTTCAGATGGAGAAGTGATCCACACTAACAATTATCTAGAATTATCCTTATCGGAGATTTGTACTGGCGATATCGCAATTAATCTGTCCGATGGGGAGAAAAGGCTTATTGCCAACACACATGATTTAACTGCATCGCCTACAAACTGGTAATGGAGATCGCGAAATTTATTTGTGAATAAATTTTCTTTCCCACTTAGATTTTTAAAATATTTTTTAGGGTTATAAGAATTCGTTTAATTAAAATAAATTTATTAATTTCGAATACCACACGATCTGAAAGAATCAAACATCTTTTCGTGCACACGATTCAAAATATTTCTGTTTGTCAAACAATCTTTTCGTATTTAAATGCGTAACAAATAAAATTTAATAAATGCACAGTTTTTTCTTTAGCTTTTCAGCTAAGGTATTGAATAAAGATATTTATTTATTTTATTTTTTCTTTTCACTTTTTTTGAATAATAATAATTTATTTTGATTAAATATTTTTATATTTAATTAATTCAAAATCTAGAAATAATTTTTATGTTTTTTCAAGATGTTCAATTTTATGAAAAATCATCTTAAACGTGATATTTTGTAAAAAAATAAAATATTTAAAGTTTTTTCATTTAATAAAAATTAATTAATTAAAAAATTTTAATTTTATTTTTTATTATAAAATATTTAAATTAAAATTGAATTTCTTAATTAATTAAATTTACAGGATAAATAAAATAGATATACAATCATTCACGCAGTTCTTATATATATAAGCACGATGTGCATATATTCCTGTTTTATAATCAAAGTGAAACACTGAGACGTTTCAGTCTCCTATTGAATATAAGCTGTAATAATCTATGTTCGTCTTTGATTCTAGTGTCTTGATTGCATCAGATTTCCCTGATACTGTGTGATATATACTCATATATCATATCATGATCTTTAAACACATCAAAAATCGATCAAAGACAGCCCCGAACAAGCCAATCGCCGTCGGCCACCAAGCACCACCACCGGCACCACCAAGCCGCTATCTTCAGGCGGCTTTTACTACCTCGTTCGCGCTCCGTTTTCGACGCTTTTATACCAAAAAATAGCTCTAAAAAATTAGTATTTTTTTGTCAAAAAATCTGCTCAAACATTGCCCAAAAAACAAGCTTCGATGGCTGCCGAAACACAAAAAATGCTGTTGCCCCACAACAGCACTGCGCTGCCAACTTTTCGAGGCCGTTTTGACCTCATCTAAACTCCGTTTTCATCCTTTTTTTTCAAACGTAGTTAACGAAATATACTATATTTTGGTAAAAAAATCTGATTCAAAAATAGCTTGAAAACAGCCAAAAAATTGCCTGAAAACTGTTGCCGCCGCCCACCAGCGCCGTTGCCTTGTTCCGTTGCCCGTTTAGGTTTTTTTCAGTGGTCTTTTTGCGCCTGTTTTTTTGAAAAAAAATAGTTCAAATATCCAGCCACATGATGTTTCGAAGAATGCCTCGAAAATAGCCCCAAACAGCGCCGCCGTCACCGCCGAAATGCTACATGTTTTGTCGCTTGTTATTACATTGTTTGGATCAGTTTTCTTTCTAATTTTTGGACAGTATTTTAAGATATGTTTATTGCTATTTTATGCCTAAAAAATTGCTCAAAAAATAGTCTAAAAAATCATAACAATCGTTGTCTTATTTGACCGTCGGATAATCAAATCCACCTGCAGGGTTTGACCCAGTCAAAACTTATAAGCATCCTTAAGGTGGTAACGTCAATCTCGATCCTTCGCGACATGAATTCCATTAATAATTAATATTCACCATATAAATAATACCGTTATACAACTCACTAGGAATATCAACACATATAAGATCGCACCATGTAATTAATCAAAACAACAAATATTAAATATACGCAAATCAATAATTATTTCAAGATTAAGAGTATAAGAACTATTCATAATAATTTTAGAGTGTGAATTAATTTTTATAGTCTGTATAAAATTAATTACTCAAATGTGTATCATTTAATACACACAAAACGTACTAGAACAGATAGTCGGAATAATAGACGATACTATTATCTGTTCTCCGTAACCAAGATAGGCCTAATAAAACTTTGTGTTACAGTTGTACCGATGGTTTGTCCATTTCTATCTAAACTATGAACATAAAACTTATATTCTGTAAGAGTCTAAAATCTAATATTCTTTGTGTATGTCGTATTCTACACACCAGATTAAATACTGTATAGAATATTGAACATCCATGCATAACATTAAAGAAATAATATACATACATTAGTCATAAAGATTCTCTTTATTAAAATGAAATTAAATGTTAAAAACATAGTTTTCAGTATACCGACCCTAACATCTCTGCCCTTGGAACCGAAAGTGTTAGATCAAACTCTAAGCATTGATACACCCTTAGAATATCACACACGAGTAGACTTTGTTTGTAGAACGTGCACGTTGAGAGTACCGACACCCTTTTACCATGCGACCTGCGAGTCAAGGATTTTAACGAATGCGACGTGATTCTTAGAATGGATTCACTCTCTAGACATCACGCTATCATCGATTGCCAACAGAAGAAGATATGGGAACAAATAGAGAATGACACTATCGTACGATTTCAAGGAGAACGACGTGAAATCCTGACACCAAGTAACGCAAAGGTGTGCAAATCAAGTAACTTCAACGTAAGATTAGCTTACATGCTTGTCGATACAAACGCGCTGTCAGCCACCGAGTTACCACGAGTTGTATGGTGAGTTCAATAGAGATCCAAAGCATGGTACTCTAGAAGAAAAGCGATTCTATTAATAGAAGCTCTAGGGCAGCACCACAAAAGTGAGAAAGCCAACTTAAAAATGAGAAGGCATAATGCTAGTAAATCATCCCCAACCTTTCACACGATAAAGTACGGGATGAAATTTCGAGGATGAAATTTGTTTAAGGGGGTAGTTTGTAACGACCCGGTTCGGACCCTAGTCGAAACAACCCGGTTGGTAATGACCCATGTAAAGACCCAGCTCAAACTCTAATATTAGTGACTGTTAGACAACAAGATCTTAGGTCGCTGAAAGATCATAAATCCTAATTAAACCAAAAATCCTAATTCGACTCGTTAACCCTAAAAAGACCAAATACTCATAAGTAAAGCCCTAATACTTAGAGAAGTCTCGTGACATCCTAAATTAAGTAAATAATATGAAATATAAGGTTAAAAATAAAAAATTCTCATAATTAGGATAAAATGACTATTTTGCCGTTAGTATAGCAAAAAGTCTTAAAAATCTAAAAATTGACGCGTGTATTGGCACCTCAATTTGACCCCGCCAATCTTTGGTTGATCTAGGTAAATCCAATGATGAAAACAAGTGAAATGGTGCTTCAATATGATCTTCGGAGAAATGATCCAAGCTTAGTATTTGAACCTAATGAGCAAAACCTTCAAACCAGCGCAACCATTTTGAGCTGCTAACTTCAAAGTCTTGAACCGCCATGTTGAAACCTTGGGGTCGCCATGTTTATTATGGAAACTTATATAAGAAACTCTTGAAAACCCAATCCCAAGGCAGCGACCGCCACATTGAATTATGGGGCCACCACCTTAATTATGGCGACCGCCATAAGAAACCCTTGGAAGCTTGAAGATTTGTGGCGACCGCCAACTCTAAATGGTCTGACGTGTCCCAAAACGTGTCATCATTTTATTGGTTAAAGAGTTCAATTAATACCACACCCTCTGGTACGTTTTTAGGAAAAAGTTTTGGAAGGTACTCTGCTGAAGCATCAAGAGAATACGAACCCCGACGCCAAAATCCTACCGAAGCACCAAGAACCTGACCTCCAATATCAAAATTCTGAAACCTTGACTTGGATTGGATCATCGCTTGAGGATTGGACTGCCAATAATCATTCCCTGACTCGAGGATTTACTAGCGATCCAGGTATTCTGTTTGGGTTCTCAGTCTTTCTATCTCTATTTTCTCTTTCTTGGAGTGACAGGGTTATCTTTAATTTCAATTCTCATTATCTCATCCGTACCTATGGTTAGATGAAAATTTCATTTATGGGATTGTAAGCATGAGTTTAGTGTAATGTGCATAGTTCGAATATTTCTTATTAATTTCTTAGTTATAATTTTGTTTACATTGCACACTTAGCACATTATTACCTTTAGCAATTCAATAAAATTAGTGCTAACATAATTGGCAATACGATTCATAATGTCGTTATTGTTATAATCAATGCACTAACAATTATATAGTTATAATTATCCATATTACACCTATATTTTATATTGCTTAGTTATATTGTCATATAATAGTTGTTATTCTTATTTGTCAGTATATTCGTTTACCTTTAATAAGATTCTTTTTTCCTTTTTTTTTTCTTTTATTTATAAAATCTTTTATTTTTGATTTAATTTTCTTTAATAAATTTTTCTTATCAAACTTTTGTTATTAATTTAAATGTTTTCTTTATTTCTAAGTTTTAATATAGGATTTTTACATACCTTTTTATTTCAGTTTAGTATTGCTCTTTAGTAGAAATTAATCACGTTAATGTACTTTTAGGTTAGTTGATAATATGCATGTTTAAAATGTTAATTTTAAAATATGCTTTAACATCATATTTAGAATAGCTTAGGTTATATTGTTAGCAATCTATGTTTATTTTGAATTTAGTGACTTTTAGCATGCTTTTCATTCTTTTATTTGAATCATGCCATGTGGGTTTGTTCCATGTATTCTTTAACTAGAAATTGCTTGCCATAAGATTTAGAATTTTCTTATTTGCTTTGTTTTGGCGTTCTACATACATATGCTATGTATTTTTTGTATTTGATTTTGGATGTTTTCTCCTCACCTCTATTTTTTGTATTTGCATTCATTTAGAAAATCTAATTAAGAACCAATGATGATTAGTAGAGTCCAACCTTATGGTTGGGCGAACGGGGTGCCTAATACTTTCTCTGATTCGTACCTTAGCCCACATGCTCTTTTTCTATGGTTAAAGTTTTAAAGATCAGTAGCCATTTTTATTTTTATTGGTTTTTCTCAAAAATCAAGTTGCGACTTTATTTTTAACGAAAATAGATTTTCAAAATTTGGCTTTCAAGGTGTTAAAGTATTTTTTAAACATCTTTTGAATTCCCTTATTTTTGACCATCACAAACTCCAAAATCTCGACACCACAGTATTTTCTGGCGACTCTACTGGGAACTGGGTTACAAAATCAATTAAGAGGGCTAGACTTGAAAACATCATTGGTTCTTAATAAAAAAATTTCATTTGCATTCTCGCATGCATGTGTATTGTTCTTAACCCCCTGCTTAGTCGACGCGATACCCCGATCGGTTTACTATTTTGAGACTATTGGGAAGGCAGGAAAGGCTTACTGACTGCACGCTCTCATAGGTGCAGTAAAAGAGTTTGTGCGTACTGTTTAACCATGTTCTACACCACACTAGGCATGTGAGGTATATACTCGGCTCTATTCAGAAAGTACCCTAATTATTGACCAAAATCGGTCATTTCTGCATATTGTACCTTAAAACCCCCATTATGTGCTGCTAACCCTGTAGGATTATTTGTTTTGTTCAATGTATGTTTTGTTTTTGTTTGTTAGGATTGTTTGTTCGGCTTAGGCTAGTTCCTTTTTTTTTTCAGGTTTGGCCCGAGTTTTCTGTTATCTTTTGTTGTTTAGGTTAGCTCTTCCTTCGGGTTCTTACCTGGGTTTTTACCTGGGTTTTATTCTTCACCTTGTTTGGCTTTCATATCGTTAGTTTTCTTCTCGGGGCCTTGCCCATATTTTGGTTTGAAGCCTTTAGAATAGTTTTTTCTCTCTTTTGCGTTCTTCTTGGGTTGTTGGTTTTATACCCCCGTTTCTGTTTAGGCTTGCTTTCTTCGAACTCTTGTCTAGGAACTTGTCTTATAGACCCGTGTGAGCTAGTTTGTGTTGCCCGTTTTCCCTTAGAGTCTTAGGTCAAATTGGTTTTTATGGCTTAGAACAATTTTTATTATCGGAGTGCTGCCTGTTTCGTTCTTTAGGTTCTTTGGATAGACCTTCCCTTTAGAGTGTTGTTGGTCCCCTTCATCCTGGTTTTTAGGTTTTTCGTTGTTATGCTGCCAGTATGAGCCCAACAGGGGCGTTGCTTCAGTTTCAGTGATTATCTGCTTGTGGTTTGCTGTTTGGGTATTTGAGATGTTTGCTACCTGTTGTTAGAATTCTTTTTTGAGAAGTGTCCGGTATTGGTGACTCTGCTTTTAGGATCTAGGTTTTCTTTGGGTTTAGACCATTGAGCCGGAAAGATCACAGTTAGCACGTGTCTGGGCTAGATCAGTAATAGGTAGACTCTATAGGATATCTGAACAATCAGCTTAATCATCTGAAATGGCAGAGAATGAAGTGAATCTGACATCCCTGATGAGGACGATTACTAACATACAGAGGGTCATGGAGCAGCAAACCCAGGCTCAAAACCAGTGCCAAGCACAAATTCGGGCAATTCAGGCCCATTTACCAGGTATAAACGGACAGCCAGAAGATACGAATGAAAATGGTGAAGATTTCTAGGATGATAACCAGGGACAAGACGAACCACAAGTTATTGTGCTACCTCAGGTTCCTCGCTCAGTCTTGGTAGAAGAGAAAAACACCGCTCAATCTAGGAAGTTCGCACTGGCAAAAAAGATTAACCACATGGAGAAGGTTTTGAGGAAGGCAAAAGGGATGAAAGAGAATATGTTGGACGTGGGGGGATTATGCTTATTCCCAGATGCTACGCTACTAGAGAAGCTTAAAATGCCTAAAATGAAAAAGTTCAATGGAACTAGGGATCCTTGAATTCGTTTGAGGATGCACGTCGGTACCCTTTCTCTCATGGGGATCGACGACCAATTGAAGGCTCAACTGTTTCACCGTTCTCTTTCGAGGGCCGCTCAGAGGTGGTTCCTCTCCCTTGATGTTGCTAAGATGAGAACATGGGAGGACATAGCCATAGCTTTCATTAGCCAGTACAGTTACAATGTCTAATTGGACATGACCACTCGGGAACTGGAAACCACTCGGTAAGAGAATCGGGAATCATTTGTTAATTTCCTGACTCGATTGAGAGAAAAAGAGGCAAAGATGACAAATCAACCGACTGGAAAGGAACAAGTAAGGATAGTGGTGACAAATTTTTAATTCCCCCTAAAACGCTATTTGATCACACAATCGCTCTCCACTTTTGAGCAGCTATTTGATGCCGGGGTGCAAATTGAAGATGCAATTCAATATGGGGACATTGTGAAGTCTGAGCCTAGTAAAAAATTGAGAAGATCCTTCCCCACCAACAATCAAAACCAGTCCACCTCTACCAATCTTGTTTCTCGTCCGAACGAGGTTAACCTTCTGAATCTCTCATCCTCCACCCAACATTCAAGTAGTACGCAGCAATTGAACAGCAACCAGCAGTCATAGTAAAGGCCAAGGAGAGTCTTTACTCCCCTTAACATTCCATTGTCCACAGCCTTGAACCAACTTGTCGAGAAAGGGCTTATTAAGCTGTTGGATCCTATGCTTACACCTGATCCCTTACCTCTAAGGTACAATGCTTCCCAGTACTGTGCTTATCACCAAGGCCATGGGCATCTTACGTCATGAGATTTAGGTCTCATTGACAACAAGGTTATCCCACCACCATCTGCTGCACCGAAACCAAATGTCACAACCAACCCACTGCCAAATAGGCTGAGGTGAACTACATGTATTTGGGGCAATTAGAGGATCCTAGCCGGCATATATTTTCAGCTCATATACCACGCCCATACGTTTTAGTTATTGAGGATCAGTTGGCTTGTTCATTAATTATGGCTGTAAACGGTTGGGACATGATGGAAGAATAAAATGATGACGCCTGGGAGGGATACCAAATGGCTATTTAAGCTAACCATCAGGAAGAGGAGAAGCATAATGAGGAGGATAATTGGCCATTAGATTACCCAGCACGACCGTATGGATTTGGCCATGTGCTAGATGGCATTACCCTTCCTCAACTTTTTGAGGAAGAGGTTTATGTCGATGAAATGCATTTCTACTGGCTAGTCCAGATTGTGTTAAAATCGAACGGAGATGAATGGACTGATTTCTAGGCTGCTAAGGAATAGCGGATAGGATACATCGAAGAAGATATCTCGGAAGATGTTGATAATACATGAGCAATTGAAGATGAAAAAGAAAGGAGAGGAAGAACAACAAGCAGTGACTTAAATGGTCTATGGGCATTTGAAAGCCCTTTATGTGTTGATGAGGTAAGGCAGACTGAGAATGCAATGGCGGGACTGTGGGATCTCGAAGAAGGGGTCGAACACTTAACTAGGAGCAGGCGGCACTTCAAGCCTGCTCCGCTCGAAAAAGGACAAGCAAGTGGAAAGGGAAAGGAGAAGGAACATGAAGAAGAGGACGATACTGTACTGAAACAGTTAAAGAAAACACAAACCAAAGTTAGTATCTGGGGCTTATTGATAGCTTCATAAAGATATCGGCAAGCTATGCTAAAGGTTCTGAACAAGGCTAATGTTTCAATAGATGCAACTCCAAAACAACTTGTCGGGCTTATTCTGCCGACTGTGGAGCCTAAGGTTATTTATTTCCTTTTTTGATAAGGATTTACCAGTAGAAGGGAGGAGCCATAACAAGCTACTACACAACACTATTAAATGCTTTGAGAAATGGGTCCCCGTGACTCTCATCGACAATGGACCTGCATTGAATGTCTACCCACTCAAAATAGCTTTCTGTTTGGGATTGAAGCCAGATCATTTCATACCCAGCAACCAAGGAGTTCGGGCCTATGATAACACGAAACGAGATGTGCTTGGGCTAGTGTCATTTGCAGTATCGGTGGGATCACTAGAGACTTTGGTCGAATTCCATGTGCAGGACGTGTCGGCCTCTTTTAACTAGTTGCTGGGAAGGCCATAGCTTTATGACCCAAATGTCTAAGCAGTACCGTCCACTCTCCACCAGAAGTTGAAGATGATAAAAAATGGGGCAGTGCTGACAATTTACAGGGAAGATAGCATTCAAGCCCCAAGAGAAAATGGCTCAACTCTCTTGGAGGTGCAACACGGAGAAAGATACGTGTTTTCTAGTGGATTTCGTTATGACAAGACTCCAGCTATGCAAATTCTATTACAAGAAGAGGAGAACAACATGACCCCGCGAGCGGTCACAATGATGAAGCATATGTTCTATTTTCTATGAATGAGGTTGGGGCGTAAGCAACAAAGCATTCCGGAACCCATTCAGGTATTGCCATCTTCACAACGCCTCGGCCTTAAGTACAAGTCGACAAAGGAAAATTTAGATGGGCCAAGGAGGAAATGGAAGGGGCAAAAGGCCAGATACTCAGGAACACTTAATGGCTACTTTGTTAAGGAAGGAGAGGATTTTCCATACTGTGGCTTCCTGAAGTCGTGGATTGACGAAGAAACTAATCAGAAGCTACAAGGATTGGAAATCTTCTTTGACCATCAATTGTCTGATATAAAAGAAGATGAAGCTGTGGGAGGAAAAGAAGAGGTAGGAGAAAAGAAGAAAAGGGAGAAAGATTGGGCTAATGAATTATAAGGCATGGGAGATATGTTTGCTGACCAGATGAACATAACCGATCAGGACTGTCTAATGTTGGGCTACAATGTACCAGCTGATTACATCAAGCTCATCATGGATGCGGCTACAAGGGATGTGAACAACTAGTCCGTAGATTCTTGTAATTTACATGTTGCATGTCCCAAGTCTTAGTCGGAGTTATGTGAGTCTGTGATAGAGAGCACATCTGTCTGTGCATCTCTTCTTGCTTTTGCTTTTGAGCTTGTAATCCCTTCTCTCTTCAATGAAATAAACGAGATTTTCAGTTACTCTATTTTGTTTGATTTATTTCATACGTTTTTTGATGATTTTGAATTCGACAGGATATCCCCGAAGAAATAAATTTTTTAATAAAAAGAGAAAAAAAAAATACGCGCTCAACAAATAATTGAAGAAACTTTGTCAATAAATCTAGATAATGAAACTAATCCACAAATTGTACAAATTGGTTCTTTATCTTTAGTTGAACGTGAGCAATTTATAATTGTATTAAAAGAATTCAAAAATATATTTGCATGGTCTTACGAAGATATGCTTGGTATTGATCCTGACATTGTCCAACACTATATCCCTTTGTACCTTGATGTTCAACCGGTCAAACAAAAATTGAGACGAATATGGCCAGAATGGGCTCTAAATATTAAGGAAGAGGTCACCGAGCAGATTAACGCTGGATTCCTGACGGTAACCAAGTATCTAAACTAGGTAGCCAATATTGTTCCAGTTTTGAAGAAAGAAGGACGCATCAGGGTCTGCGTGAATTTTCGACATCTTAACAAGGCCAGCCCAAAGGACGGCATTCCACTGTCGCACATTGATGTCTTGGTAGACAGTAAGGCGGGGCATGCCTTATTGTCATTTATGGATGGTTTTTCCGGGTACAATCAGATCCTATTGGACCCTGAAGATAGAGAAAATACGACGTTCACTACACTTTGGGACACTTATTGTTATCGTGTGATGTCGTTTGATTTGAAGAATACATGGGCAACCTATCAGAGGGCTGCCACTACTTTGCTACATGATATAATACATAAAGAGGTTAAAGTGTACGTGGATGACATGATAGTGAAATTCAAAGATCGGGATGACCATATTGTAGCACTGCGGATGTTCTTTGAAAGAATTCGTAAATACAAGATGAGGATCAACCCACAAAAGTGTGCCTTCGAAGTTACCGCCAAGAAGATGCTTGGATTCATAATTACACAAAGAGGCATTGAAGTCAACCCTTCAAAGATCAAAGCCATCATGGAAATGCCTCTTTCAAAGACCAAATGAGAAGTCAAGGGCTTTCTGGGTAAGATACAGTTCATCAGCCTGTTCATAGCTAAGTTAACAATTACCAGTGAGCCGCTCTTCCGTTTTCTGAAGAAAGGGGTCAAATTTGAATGGGATCAGAAATGCTAAGACACCTTCGAAACTATACATAAGTACTTGCAAAATCCACTTGTTTGGGCTCTTCCTAAGCCCAATAGGCCATTGATTCTCTATTTCTCAGTGACTGATTCAGTTATGGGATGCATGCTAGCACAAGAGGGAGAAACTGGAATAAAAAAGGCGATCTACTATTTGAGCAAGAAGATGATGGGGTCAGAGATACAATACACGCCATTGGAAAGACGTGTTGGGCTTTAGTTTGGGCGTCCCAAAAACTGAGGCATTACACGCTGTCTTTCACAGTGAACATAATATCCCGGATGAACCTGTTAAAATACTTGTTTGAGAAATCGGCATTGACAGGAAGGCTGGCTTGTTGGCTACTGTTACTATCAGAGTTTGACCTTAAGTATGTCACCCAAAAATTAGTCAAAGGTAGAGCAGTAGCAGAGTTTCTAGCTGGCCAACCAGATGAGAGAGATGAAGACGTGGAATTCTAGTTCCCTGATGAACAATTGATGGGAGTTGGGGATGACGAGTGGACTCTATATTTTGATGGTGCATCTAATTAGTATGGCTATGGAATAGGAGTTCTTCTTGTCAGTCCTGACGAGTCACATGTTTCTCTGTCTCTGAAGCTTAATTTCGAAGTTACTAACAATCAAGTTAAGCATGATGTATGCTTAGCCAGGTTGGAGACAGCCTTAGAACTAGGGGCAAAGAAACTGGAGGTCATTGGGGACTCAGCATTGGTGGTCTCATAGGAAAGAGAAGAATGAAAGGTTAAGGATTTAACTTTAATTCTCTATTATCAAGAGATAGAAAAACTGATACCATGCGTCAAATATGTGGTTTTCACTCATGTACCGAGACTGCAAAACAAGTTTGTTGATGCACTGACTACTTTGGCATCAATGATTGATATACCACCCAGGGTCAGAATGAGGCCACTAATAATAGAGCAGAAGAGAAAATTGGCATATAATATGATAGCAGCAATCAAAGAAAGCACCGATAAACTCCCTTGGTACTTTGACATTCAGAACTTCGTGGAAAAATGAGAATATCCCATGTTTGCCAGCAAAAAAAGACTAAAGAGAAATAAGAAGATTATCAGCATAGTTTGTCATTTGTGGGAGAAGATTGTACAAACGAGGGCATTTTAGAGTAAACAAGCCGTGTGTCAACAGTAAAGAAGGGCAAGAGCTGATGAGAGAGATACATGCGAGAGTCTGTTGGGCTCACATGAGTGGAAACATGTTAGACAATAAGATCCTATGACAATGATACTTTTAGATGACAATGGAGACAGACTGTATACAGTTTGTGCGAAAGCGCCATAAGTGTAAGAATCATGCAAACTTTATGCACGTTCCCCCATCTCAACTGTATAACCTAACGTCACCATGGTCGTTCTCGGTATGCGGCATTGATGTGATTGGCAAGATAACACCGAAGGCGTCAAATGGGCATGATTTTCTTTTAGTGGTCATTGATTATTTTACCAAGTGGGTGGAAACAGCCTCCTACTCGGTACTGAAAGCCTCTCATGTTGCCAAGTTCATCAAACAAAACATCATTTGTCGATACACGGTTCCTCATGAGGTTATCTCAAATAATGACTCGCATTTCCAAGGTGAGGTCTTGGATCTTTTTGAAGAATACCGTATAATGGCCTACAAGTAGTCACCATATCGGCCACAGACCAATGGGGCAGTCGAGGCAACAAACAAGAACATCAAATGATCCTGCAAAAGATGATCAACTCACATAAGGATTTACCCGAGCATTTGTCATTTGCACTATGGGGGTACAGAACGTCAATTAGAGCTTCAATGGGAACCACGCCATATTCTTTAGTGCACGGGATGGAAGCTGTGCTTCCCATTGAGGTGAAAATTCCTTCACTAAGAGTAATGGCCGAAGCCAGTATTCCAGGGGCAGAATGACAGAGAAATCGAATGGAAGAGCTGCTCTTGTTTGAAGAAAGAAGGCTATAGGCTCTATTTCACATACAAGGATACCAAAAAAGGATAGCCAGAGCATTCAACCCGAAGGTCAAGACCCGAGATCTCAGAGAGGTAACTTGGTTCTTAAGAAAATCAGAGCTCCCATCTTCGACCCAAGGGGCAAGTTCAAGCTAAACTGGTCCGGACCGTTTCTGATCAAAACTGTCATGACCGGTGGTGTAGTAATCATCATGGATTTTGATGGTAATGTGTTTTCTACTCTAGTCAACCTTGACCAGCTTAAAAAGTATTACCCTTGAGAGAAAAATAAAGATAAAATAAAAGCTCGCGGAGTTAAAAATCGAAAAGGCAGCTCAGGTAAAAGTTAGAATAGCCCGCTAGGCCGAAAACCCAAAAGGACAACCTTGGCAAAAGTTAGGGTATCACAAAAAGAGAGTATTAATACCCGAGAGTAAACTGAGCCTGAACTATGTTAAAGCCTGATTTCACTTTCTTGGGATACGTAAGCAGCTTCTTTTAAAGAAATTCGGCCACATTCTTTGTTTTAACCATCTTTAAATCCAAGTAAGATCAATGTAAATTTATTTTTGGGTTTTGATAATAAAGTTGTTCAAATTGTAAAATTCTGAAAACTTTGGATAACTTGGTGTTATGAATGTATACTGAAAAGCCATGCTTTTTACGTTTTTTATTCTTGATTCCTGGTATATTAATGAGAAACAATTGAGATGTTTTTACATTCGTGGTTTTATATTTATATTTTTTATGAATGAATGCATAGTCCGTATATTCTGTTCAGTATTTGACTCGGTGCGTGTTACACGAAAGATCGGGTCAAAGGTTCTAACAGATTATACAGGTCAGCTCATAATCGCAATGAACCCGAAAATTTCATTGGTGCGATTGTAATACATCATTATAGTAGCTGGTCTTAGCTAGGTCGAACAGATCGAATTCGGGTTTTGGGAATTCGATGTTCGAGCTCGATGTGTTAGTACAGTTGGAGTGTATTGAGCGGGATCAACGAAATGATCGATTCTATACTGACTATATGAATTGATCCACATCCCGTATTATCATGTATTGCACGAACTCTTAATCTCGA
>JAUMHN010278202.1:4674-19039 GCA_032360265.1 Heliamphora ciliata
TCATATGAACGAATCTATAGTACACGCAAAAGTAGGTGATTACACTAAAATGATTATGATAAGAAATATTTCAAAAAATAAATAAAAGATGATGAAAACCATCTTGCAAGTAAGTAATAAAGCAAAGGTAAAACAAAATAGGTGATACCAAAATAATTATGATAAGAAATGTTTCAAAAAATAAATAGAAGATGATGAAAACCATCATGCAAACAAGTAATAAAGCAAAGGTAAAACAAAATAGGTGATACCAAAATAATTATGATAAAAAATGTTTCAAAAAATAAATAGAAGATGATGAAAACCATCATGCAAGCAAGTAATAAAGCAAAGGTAAAACAAAATAGGTGATACCAAAATAATTATGATAAGAAATGTTTCAAAGAATATATAGAAGATGATGAAAACCATCATGCAAGCAAGTAATAAAGCAAAGGTAAAATAAAAGTAGAAAGAATCATACAAAAATCTTTTGATGGAATTATTTAAATTGATGATCTGCACATCGACCGTATTAGACACTGAAACTTGAACCCAGAGAGAGAGAGAGAGAGAGAGAGGATTGATTGATTGATTGATTGATCTCAGATTAGGTAGCTTCCTTCTGTATTTTGATCAATGACTTCCTCAAGCACTCCCAACTCGTCTGTAGAGTATCCATTCCCCACAGAATTTAATGTGAGGGATTTTGTACCCGACTTCCTATCTGAAGACAACCACTCGGAGTGGAAAAAGCTAATGTGGGACTTCATCGAGAAGCGAGGTTTGCTTGGTTTCATTAATGGAGACATCAAGGTGCCGAATAAATTGCACTTAGTGTCTAATGAACCTGTTCAGACTGAGGATTATAAATCTTGGAAAAAAACAAACGATCTCGTGCGGGGATGGATCCTCACTACACTTCCTAGAGAGTTTCGCCTACACTTTTTATTTACAGAAATCGCAAGAGAGGTGTGGACGAATTTGGAGAGCAGATTCGTTCTAACAAAAGTCAGTGTTGAAAATAGTAAGACTTTTTAAATGTCTCTCTCTCTCTCTCTCTCTCTCTCTCTCTCACACACACACACACATATAACCGCTACCATACGTATAATTTTATTCTCTTTGATTTTTTTTTTGTCTCGCAGTTTATGTCAAATTTAAGGAGTTCAGTTTTGAATATTCTTTAGGTCTCCATTTCTCTTATAATTAATTATGTTAAACTAATTACTTTAATGTTCTATATCGTTCATATTATATAGCTTTTCGAGAACGTATTATTCAGCAAATCAAGTTGATCCGGCATTAATAGAAATATGATCGGATAACATATTCTCTATAAAAAAAAATAAGTGATAAATATGACCGTTTATTTTTTATATATTAATGTGATTCGATTATGAAACTACCTATTTTTGATTTTTTTTACATAAATAATCTTTTTAATATATTCTACAACATGAACAATTTAGATTATCAAAGTGGGCTAACGTTGGACCCTATAAGAGAAAATAGAGGTCTCTCTAATTCTCCTGGAATTGGACAACTTGAAGCCAACCAAAATGCTGAATGATCGAATGGATGGAAACCTATTTGCATATGTGAAATGCTTTACAAATAAGAGAAAAAGAAATAAATTAAGATTGCCTCATTCACCTGTAAAACTAATATGCTATGTTTGTTTTGAGGGTAAAAATTATGAAGTATTTATTTTTCCCTCACTAATAGTCCTAGGATACCAATGATAATGCATTGTTAATTTCTCAATTTGTCCATTTTCATGTTTGATTATTTCATAGGGCATGAAAAATTATTCTATCCAATCTTATGTTTGTTTGTAAATTGAAAAGCAAATCTTATGTATAAATGAGAATAATACCCTATACAATTCTACCGAAATCAATATGAAACAAACTTGCATAGCACATACATACAAAAAAATTGCAGCATCAGTACAATAGTAGCAAAAAAAAGCGTAAAATTTGTATTATGGAATTGCTCTTCTTCAAGTTTTGATAACTTTCTTCAAGATATGTTAATTAAGTGTACTTTCATGTTATCGAATTATAGTTTTTAGAATTCGATCAAGCCAAAACATAATTAATTTTATTTGGAGCCAACTTCAATCACGTGTCTTCTCTTCATGGACCGCTAAATCTTCTCTCTAGCACGCCTCAGAGCATCAAGAACTTCTTAACACTCGCATGGCTCTATTGTTCTTTAAAATGACAAAAACCTAATCTCTATCCTTTTTTTTTCCTTTTTTTAAATTTCTTTTGTATATTATTTTTTTCTATATACTTATTTATCATCCATCTGCACATACCCACTTCCCAAATGCACAAAAATGAAATGCATAGATCTACATATGAGAAGTTACAGATTAAAATCTTGGGTTTATGAAGATCTACAAATGCAGAAAAACGAAACTGAAAATGCTTAGATCTACAGAAATCTAACATTGTTTTTTGCAGGAGAGGGTCAGCAGAAGCGCGCGCAGAGACTTTTGAAGCCAGCAACCTCTGGTGTCCGTGTAAGAGGTGAATCCCTTAGCCTCTCTCTCTCTCGTTCACAACGAAAAAATGAGATGAAATGGGCGAAGGATTTATTACGATGTTACATACTCAAGGGCATAATAGACATTTGATAGGTGTACAATTTTTCTTCCGAATCCCAGGTTTATCAGTCCCAATCCCCCCCCAAAGGATTGACTTATCCCACATTCATGGGATTTCTAAGCGGCTCCCGATTGTTTATCTAGCTAGTTTGTTTGCATCTAAACATGGGATTATTTTTAATTTAGAATTGGCAATCAAATTCTAAGTTTATTTATTTCAAAACAAACATGGTCATAATACCTTAAGATATTGTCAAACATGGTCAAACATGGTCAATAGAAATCTCAATTACATTTATGGATGTAATTAGTACTGAGGATCCAAATTCGCATATCTCATGTTTTATGAGATTGATTATTCAATATATATATATATATATATATATATATAATTCGTTCATCACTTGTTTCATTGAGACGCTGGTTATTTTATTTTTTACGAGTACGTAATTTAAACCAATCAGACACACTCATACACTTTTTATATTGTGATGGACAATGTTTAGAATGATTAGCATACATGCATTAAGAACATAAGTTGTAAGAGAGGGGAAAGAAAACAAATACAGGTTCTTATTAATAAGACCTAGACTTCGGTACATACGTACTTGATTTTACTATTTATTTTATGTATATATTCAGACTTTATGTATATATTCAGACTTTTTCAATTGATGTAGCCAATTGTTGTCTTCTATCAATACTACAGACTTTGCTCTACACTTAGTTGACCGCAAACCTGAGTTGGCGAAATCGAAGAAAGCATCTCTATTGTCTGTAATAGCTGAAAAGAAATCTTCGTTTCAAAGTGGAATCTCTTTTAACTTCTGGCAAAAATGGCTATATTCGCGTTAGTCTCTCTCTCTCTCTCTCTCTCACATACTTTTTTAATGATATTAAAAAGCTATATTGATCAAGCATCATTACCAAAAGGGTTTATATATATATATCCCATATCAGTTTTTGAGAATAGTATAAAAGGGTTAAGAAAACAGTAGAACAAGATTGAATGCATCCTCTTAATAGCCGAAAATAATAGCTGTAGAAACTACTTTGGTGTCTTGTTTGCATAGCTCTTCTCTAATATATGAGTAATGTTATGATGATCATATTTAGTGATTACATTTCAGTACCATATGATGTGGCACTTTATGTATGATGCTTATATCATCTTGTAGTTCCACAATTTATTTTTAAGCACCATGCATGAGATGTAACATTATGTGATATTTAAATGTGACCGCCAAAACATAGTCACCATAGTGTTATTGTTAAAATATTAGTCATCTAATATATTACTCACTTCTGAATTACAGCACCTTCATGGACCATCACAGAAGCTCTAAAATTCTCTGCAACTTATACACAATATTATCAACAAAGAAAGCTGATCCCAATTTTAGTTTCAACACAAAATGCTACTCTTCCCTTTACAAGATTGAAGATCCAGATCCTCTCCCCAACTCAATGTGGTTTCTTAGAAAACACAATCATTTCTTAATAGCCGTATTAGCCAAGAAATCCAGAAGGAACCACATTCCAACAATTAACTTCTTCTTCTTAAATTTGCAGCTTGGCCACTAATTTAATAATAACTTATAAGTTGATCTCACAGACACCCATTCAATTTCCCATCATCTCAACCATTTAGTCCAAATTTCCCATACTTCCTAACAGTGTATGAGAGCATGATCAGAAGTCTCTATTACTCTATAACACATGACCACAGAAGCTACAGATAGCTGCATTTTGTGAGTCTAGAATCCCCCATCTTAAAACTAGTCAGAAGTTTTTGCTCTCTGCATAACTTCCAGTTTCCTTCGAGCCATTTAAATGCTTGAACGTTTGGTGGGGGTAACATTCTTCCAAACCAAATAACAAATCTTCTCCTATGTAGCCTCTTGTGATTCCATATGCATATATAAAGAGCGTACAGACAAACTCCTAGACAATAAAGTATGAATATTTCAAAATAAACCCTGTATGCTTATTGGATACGAATATGCTTATCATGAATTGAATGTCGATCGTAACCATGAAATGAATTACTTCAACATTTGATCTTTTTTTTATATAAATAATACAATACTAAAATTCATCAAAATAATTCTATTTTTACAAACATATTATAGCCGTATTCGTATTCTATTTTTTAAAACTTTGTTGCATCGTTGTATATGAATCGTATCATATATTTGTATTTAGTATCTTTTTTCATGATTCCTAGTTCCTAAAATTTTCTATATGAGTGTATCTACCCTTCGCATGCATGTTTATCTGAGAAACAACATTTAGGTAAGTTCGCAATCTGGATAATTCCTCTTCCTCCCATGCGAATAAAACACTTTTAAATTGAAACACCCATTCGTTGCTGTCACCTTTTCTTGTGAACATCTTCAGTATTGTTTCCCTTTTATTTATCACCAAACTAAATAGTCTTGGCCTCTTGGGAAACTAGACATCAAATTTCTCTCCCCAACCCATGTGTCCTTCCAAAAATAGATTTTGCTTTCATCCCAACCTTTAAATTGATATTATTAGAAAAATGTGTGAGTAACTATGGGGTTCTTTGTCTCACAAGAACAATGTCTTTCCAAAATTAAAGTAAATTTATATTAGGATCATCTATGGCCAACCAATTGTCCTGCTCTATAATATATTTAGAGTAAATGACATTTCTTCACATGGCATTTCTTTCCACGCTAAACCTCCACCACCACTTTACCAATGGCTTCATTCATTTGTCTAACTTTGGTATACCCAATCCACCTCTTTTTTTGCTTGGTGATACTTTTTTTCCAATAGACCAGATGCATCTTCTTGTTTGAACCATTTCCCCTCAAAGAAACCTTTCTTGAATTTTGTCCATTTCTTTGGCAACACCTTCAGGGATCTTCAATAATGACAGAAAATAGATTGGTAGAGACTGCCTAGAACAGACTTTATAAGTGCCATTCTGCAGCCAAAAAATAAAAATTGCTTCTTCCATGAAGCTAGCTTTCTTTTAAAGTTGTTAAAACAGGTCTCCAAGTGAATCTCACTCTTGGACTAGCACCCAAAGACAAGCAAAGATACCTAATGGGAAGACGTCGTCACTTGCATCTAAAAATTGTAGCAAATTCTTTAATTGGGTTTTTTCGATTTCAACTCCACACAACACTCTTGTGGTAGTTGATCCTTAAGCCAGATGAAACATCTTAACAATCTTTCGGTGTTGATGACTTTTTGCATACCAGCTTCGTAAATCATCACTATATCATTTGCAATTTGCAGATGCTTACGGGTCACCATCTCTATTACTTACCTTCTGTGCAGTTACAATTTTCTTCCAAAGTGAAAGATCATAAGGCCCTTTGGACAAGCATGCCCTAACTCTTTTTTTTTTTTTATATTGTTGTCTCACGTGTAGGTGTTCCCATAAAATTAGAAAGAATTGCAAACCTCAATGGCAGAGGAGGAGATGTTGAGAATCCTGGAGGGGATGTTAAGAATCCTGAAGCGGGCTACTGCATTTTTAGCTTGGATGATATCAGTAATTAAGGCTATAATATCTAATCTCATTCCATTTCGAATCTCATTCCACACACAAGGCCTTATTAATATCTCAGAACTTTTTTATTTTATAGACAAATGCTAAAAAAAGATCATTTGGTAACTTGGTTTTTAGGATTCTTAATTATTATTTTTAATCAAAATAACAATATTGCTTTTAATTAATATATACTACTACATAAATATTAAAAGATCATGGTTTTAAATTCTGATTTTTTACTTTTAATCATGATTTCTAAAGCGTGATCTAAGGAAGTGTGATTAAAAGTCTCTTATCTTTAATCACATTTTAGAATAGTGATAAAAAGTCAAAAAAACTGTGATTAAAAATAAAAAAGTGAGGATATTCAAGAGGAAAATGAGAGTGTTATTTACTTCTTATTGTTTATTTGATAATAATTAATAAAGAAAAATGGAGTGTTTAATACATATTTATTTTTATAACCTTTTTATATTAGCTTAATTATTATTTTCAATATAAATATCAAAAAATATAGTTGACGTTATAAAAATAATTGTACTTATCTCTTCACTTTCTTTCCATTTTCTCTCAATTTTGGAAGTATAAAAGATCTTTTGAGAGCAAGTCATTTTACCTCTCACTTCCTTTTCATTTAGTTTCCTTCCCCTTCTAAAAAACAATCCAAACAATATTATAACTAATTTTTTTTCTTTTTTTCAAACCCTTCAATCGAAACGAAGGCTTAAAGATCTCATTTATTAGTAAATGAGATGAAAAAAATATATTTAATATTAGATTATTTATTAAACTAAGATTGTAATTTTTTAGAATTTTTTTATCTCATTTTTTATAAAACTGAGATCTTTTTAATTTATCTTGTGTGATCTTTAAGGAACATTGTAGTAGTATGTATTAGAATTAACTTCAAATATGTAAGAACGGTAATTTCATCCTACCATACCGGTATTTGAATACGAAGGAAAAAACTCCAAAGTTTTTTTAATCTTTTTTTGATGAGAAATATAAACTACTTTCTTATTTTATTTTATATTTTACATTTTTAGCCCAAAAATCTAATTAAAAAAAAAAACTTTGGTTGCCACTCCAGGACATACATACACATCGAATGGCATTTAAGATTTTAAAAAACTTAGCCTCTCGACTGTAATCCGAACTTTTTTTTGTCTCTATTTCTTATATTTCATTTTTATAATTGTAATTACTCTTTTAATTAATATTGCTCCTTTTGTATTATATCATCTTACTCTTATTAGTGATATGCTTTATAAAGTTGACAAATTACCGTCGCCCCACACTCTACCTCGGCCCACCCCGCCCTTGCCCTTGCTTGATAAAATACACAATCGTAATAAAACACTACAAACAGGGCCTATTTTTCCTAAATTCTAGCTACTTCTCATTGTTGTGTTGAAAAGTCTCACATTTTTACTTGTTTAGTATTATTGATGATGCAGTGAAGCAGAAATGGAATGCTATGTTTTGGGACATTACTGAAATATTTGGTAGGTATTGGGTGGATTGCATTTTACTTTCATGTTACCCTAGACTAGGAGTGGTTACTTATTCGTTGTTATCACATCTTTCAACAAACCAAATAAAATTGATATTTGATTTTTTTTAAACGTTACAGTACTCCAGATGAAGAACATTCGAGAAAAAAAGTTAATTCACCATAAAGCGCTTAAACTTGTCCAATTCCTTTGCGAGGAAGTTGAAAAGTTAAGTTCCAAGGATATGGAAAAGATATTCAGTCCAATATTGTTCAAGGCAACATCCATTGGGATTAATGAAATCGTTGAAGAGATTCTTCTAGCATGCCCAACTTTAATTTATGTTAGAAATGTCAAGAACCAGACCATATTTCAATGTGCAATTGAGTGGCGGCAGGAACGTGTGTTCAACCTCTTATATCAAATAGGCTTCACTTGGCAATTATTATCATTTTCAGACCTATCCTTTAATAATGCTCTACATTTGGCTGGATGTTTGGGACCTAAACAACAACTCACTCTCAGAGCCATTGCACCTGGTGCAGCTTTACAAATGCAACGAGAATTACAATGGTTCAAGGTAATGTTTCCTTCTACAACCCCAACACTAACATAAATCAAACGACCTCATCATTTTAGAGCATATATATTAGTCAACTAAAATACTTGTCATTGTCAAGATGTAGCAAGAGGGCACATAAAAAAAGCTTCATTGATTAGCTTGATTTCTCACCAAATTTAGCAATGGCAAGCTATTTGTTGTATCAATTTTGGCACCATATGATCACTCTTTTCTATCATTGAATTGGTTGTGCTAAATGTCACATGGCTCAACCCATACTATCGATTCAACTGTTCTAAAAATGTGACTTGCATATATTATTGGAATAATGTTTCTAAAATTGAAAGTTTTTCTTTTATCTTGTATTAGCTTACTGAAAATTAAAATATGCTATGCTATGGACTTTCTCCATTACCACTCATGTCTTTAGTCATAAATCTTTCTCGATTGAGCTATCTTAGGACAACCCTCAATGAATCGGATTGGAAGTCATTAAAGTTGCATTCTTTCTCATTGAAAAATGACCTGGATTATTATGTAGGAAGTGGAAAAATTCTCAAGACGAGAAGACTCGAATATGACAAATGCTAATAATATGAGGCCAGCAGACGTATTCACTGAATCACACAAAGAATTAGTCAAGGAAGGTGAACGTTGGATGAAAGATACGTCCACTTCATGCACAATTGTTGCAGCTCTCATTGCCACAGTGTTATTTGCAGGTGCCATTACGGTGCCAGGTGGAAACAACAATAACGGCTACCCATACTTTTCGAAACAAAAATCATTCATAGTCTTTGGTATATTTGATGCTCTTGGTCTTTTTTCATCCATCACTTCTGTGTTGATGTTCATGTTCATTCTCACTTCTCGATATGCAGAATATGATTTTCTCTATGCCCTTCCCAACAGATTAATTATCGGTCTTCTGACCTTGTTTGTCTCTATGTTGTCCACGATGGTTGCCTTTGGTGCCACTCTCTATCTAGTGTTTGGACATAACAAGGCATGGGTTCTTATCCCTATTGTTATATTAGCCAGTCTTCCCGTGACGTCATTCATAGCCTTACAATTCCCTCTCCTTGTAGAGATAATCAAATCCACCTATGGTCCAGGCATTTTTGGTAAACAAAGTAACAGTTGGCTCTGTTAAGTCAAACATTGACAATGAGAGTAAAAAAAAAAACATATATGTAGCTAAACGATTCTAAATATTTCAAGGTGCCTCAAAAAACAAGAGGATGCAGTGTCTTGTGATTTTGTGTACTTATTTGGTATTTGTATTCATTTTCTTTATAACTTGTTCGTATTTACTCATTTATTCAAACCTTTTGCTTTTAATAAAATAATTACGATTGCTACACTCACAATCAGTAAATATTAATGGAGCACACACATGTATGAGGGGCCTATTGCACCAAAAGGAGCAAGTGTCCCACGTTAGGTGGTAAATAAGAAGTAACAAAATGATGGTAAATGTAGCTTTATTGTTAAAGAAATTATATGATTGCTTCACTAATAAATTAATTTTTTTGTTAGTTAGGTAGTTCATCAATCCGTTCAAACTAACTTAGTCAAAATGTTAGTCGTTATTATACCAAAAATAAAGTTTTATAACATAAGTAAAAACTACTATTCAGCAGAATAGTGGTCAAGATCAGGTATCATTCCAATAGAGATTAATAGGCTTAATTGCAATTTCTAACAACCAAATCCAGTTATTTAATCAAAAGATGATTGTCTTTTTATTTAACTAAAGGCAGAAAATAAATAAAAACTAATTTTTAGAACTTTGACTGATATGGAGAGAATGTCCTATGATTTTGAATCCACCTTAGCTAAACAGTTTAGATACGTTAAGATTTAGTACTTTCTCATGATTCAACTTAATCCCATTCCGAATACAAGCCTGAATCAAGTTATCAAGAAAAGATGCTCTATATCACGCCCCCGAACCCGAGGTACATGAACCCCACGTGACAACCCTATTATTATAAATCAAACGATGAAAAGCCCTTTTTATATAATTAAATTTGTGGTCAGAACCTCCTTTAAAGAAATACCTTTGAATTTAGATTATTTTAAAAGATGACACTTTTCAAAACTTTCAAAAATATTTTAAGTGTAAATCTTAAAAATTTCGGTAGAATTTCTTCAATTCTTTGGATAATCCAAATTTATATATTCACCTGTAGAAGAGCAAACAATACAATATATACAAGGACAACCTGAATCTCAATAACCAATCACAAGTCGTAACTAAATAAAATACTATTTGTCTCAATATAAGTACATTCATCCCATAGCTAAAAAAAATCCATGATTTCTTTAAGTTATATTATATAAGACTTCGAAATAAAAATATTTGGATATGAATACATGCCATTCCATAATTTACAAATTCTCCCAACTTTCTTGCACTTTACAAAAAGGATTTACATACTACAATCACAAGATATACTATTCTTTCTTTCCTACTTTAAAACTCTATCCAAGATCGATGTATTCCTTCACGCTTTCCCTTCTTCATTTGAACCTAAAAAATGTGTGACCACTAATATGAGCTAAAGCTCGTATGACAAAAACTAACAAAGATGCAATGCATGATATGTGAGGTGTGAGTGTGGAAAAGCAACTAGGTCAAAATAAATCAAATTTTCATAGATACGTAGTCAATTGTTTCTAAGCCCTCGTATAAAGTATTTAACCGCCCCACAAGTTCGATACATTATTTTAGTTCACTTATATCATGTTGTATTTTTTTAAAACTTTTATTCTCATTTTCCTCCAATTCGTTAGTCACATTCTACTTTGTTAGTTTAGGCAACCCAATAGGAGAGTGAATGGGGTCTAAAAAGGATAATAACGATTTTAGAAATCTTTTCAAAAACCTTTTAATATCTCAAACAAATATAACAAGAAATAAAACAATGAGAATATTAAAGAGGTAAGAGAGAGAGAGAGAAATAGAACCCAATACCAAGATTTATAGTGGTTCGGTTTCTTTCAAGTCTATGTCCACTCCTCAAGACACCCTTGAAAATATCTACTATGATACGAATGTTTACGGGAACATTCAAAATCCTTTCAACAGCCTCAAGATGATCCTACGAAAACAACCCATGTTTTCTTCTAATTACTCTTGAGCTCTTCTTTGAAGAGTATCACTTACTCACTCACTCAAAGGGATAAGGATAACTCACCCTTAAATACAATAGATGAAGAATTTAATGAGATTCTCACTCACTCTCTTTACAAATGATTATCAATAAATGAGAAGTAAAGAGATGAGATATCAAGAGCTGGAGTTAATGAGCAATAAATGAAAGTTTAAGAGATTGATCTTTGATTCAAGCAATATAACAATAGAATTGAAGCACTTTTTTTTAAAGGTTTGAGAAGTAATTCCTTGTATAGCCTCTTGATCATTCACAACCGTTGGAGGTAGGTAGAGTATTAAATACAAAAATTCAATCGTTGAATTCAGCGCCAGATTTGAAATCTCGTCGCAGGTGTCGACTCAATTCTATTTTGGGTCGACACAAATCTTCTATGGCTTGGTTCTTCAAGTGAATGGGTCGACTCATTTCTTCGTTGGTGTCGACACTAATTTCTGCGTCTTCTCATCCACACAACGGTGTCGACTCAAATCTATTTTGGGTCAACTCGAATAATACTTCAGATTTCCAAGAGAACCTCTTGGTGTTGACACATTGTATATTGTGTCGGCTCATAAATCTGCAGGAAGACACGATTGTTTTGTGTTGACTCATATTGCGTTTTGGGTCAACTCAAAAATTTGTAAGTCACAGTTGTTTTGTGTCAACTCATCTTTCCTTTGGTGTCGACTCAATATTACCGAATAACTTTTAGTGAGTTCCGAAGAGCCTTTTGGTGTTGACTCAAATTTTTGTTTGTGTCGACTCATTTTGTTGTAGAAAGTCTCAGTTCTTTTGCGTCGACTCAAAATGCCTTTTGTGTCGACTCATCTTGGAGCACCTGAAAACATCTTAGGCAAATATGTTAAGGTGTCGACTCATTTGCTCAAAGGTGTCGACACACTTAAGAGTATCAAGCATTCTTTGCGTTAAGGTATCGACTCAGATATCAATTAGGGTTGACACAAAATATTTTTTTTCAAGAATACTTAAGTGTCAATTTATTTGATAAAGGAGTCAGCTTTAAATGGCTAAATGTGTCAACTCATTTGTTATTTTGTGTCAACACAACTTTTTTGAAAATATTAAATATTATCTTTTTAAATCAATTTTACGTCAGCTTTAAATGGCTAAATGTGTCAACTCATTTGTTATTTTGTATCAACACAATCTTTTTGAAAATATTAAATATTATCTTTTTAAATCAATTTTACTTAGAAAATAAATTATATAAAATCATCAAAATCTAATTAATTAAGATAATTCTTGAGCTAACAATCTCTCATTGTTTAATGATTACAACATTTTCTAAAAAACATTTAAAAATATTTTGAGCAAAGGTTCTCCCATTGTCTTTATGTCTTAAGCAAGATTAAGTAAATGCAAAGACTAGGCATTCAACACTAGAGTAATACACAAGTTTAAAATGATTTGCAAATTAATTCAGAAGTATTCTGAATTTATTAAAATATGTGCATCAATTCAAAAAGGTTCAAGACTTATCAAGCATATATGTGCAAAGTGTTTCTCAAATTCCAAATATCAAACATAATATATAAAACATGCTGTCAACATTTGATATCAAAAATGATTTCAAAGCTGTCATTCAACAAAGGTTATGCAACCATATATCAATAAAATAGGATGCCATCTATAAGAATGTTAAAATAACAGATATGAGATACTCAAATCCCAAACATTCACAATCATAAAGAAATGTATGTTCCAAACATTCACAACCACCACAAAAGAAATGTATGTTAAGATTACATTTTCTCCTTCATAGCAAACCACAAAAGCTTCTAAAAGTTATGTTAAAAAGTTAAATGTTTTTCACTCTTCTCTTCTTCCTTCACCTTTTTCTCTCCTTTTGAAATCATCAAAGGGTCACATCATTAATCATCCATGAATTTCTTGAATTTCTTCTTTTCTTATTGCTTCTGCCTTTGCTTAGATGCTTTCTCTTTGGAGGAGTGAGCTCATTCATCTTTCTTCTTAGCTGCTGCCATTGCTTCAAAGGTAGCTGCTAAAGCAAGATCTGCCCTGCGCCTTAACCGAGCAGCCTGTTCTTCTTTGCTTTCTTTGGGCTTGAATTGCTTAGCCCTTGCGTCTTGAAGCCATTTCAGATGCTCTTCAACTTTTCTGGAGTTGTTCTAAACAACAGTAACAACTCCGACATCGTACTCTTTCCTGATTTGCTACAGGATAGCATTGTTGCAATTGACAATGGAAATAATGCTACTATCCATTGTTTTGCATAATGCTCTCCCAGCATCAGTGGCATTTTTAACGTCTCGTTGTAAACCTTGGTTGGTTTTGTCAAGGTGTTTGATTTTGTCACAGAGAGAGAAGATGGTGCTATAAAGATCAAAAAGGTTTTGGTCGACCTTGGTTTGAAAGTTTGTCAAGGAGGAAGATAAATTTTTTACTAAAGAGACAAGCTCAGATAGATTAATAGTAGGAGGGCCAATAGATGGAACAAGTGTAGCATCAACATGAGGAGGAGGAGGAGGAGGAGGGACATAAGAGGGAGCAGAGGAGGGTCCATGTGTAACACCCCGCACCCGTAAGGCACTAAAACTACATAAAGGGATAAGATCCCGCCACAGACCGGCTGCCCAAGAGATAGACAAGGAGTAAACTTAAACAACCACAAAAATCTTAATATCAAAAGAGATAAACATGAGTCACCATCCCAAGGCATACATTACTTCTAAAAGTTCAAAAACCTTCAAATCTTATATATGAAGCTTTGCCAACAGTAAAACTAAATAAAAGAAAGACTGGCCAAAACGATGCATTTGCATGAACATGAAAACATCACAGATTATATAGAATCTTCTCAGTATTTCAAACATAAATATGTTCCTGGCTTAACCGCCACAAATTTAAAAATGCATGACCACTTCTTAAATCTAGACTCAAACCCCATCAATGTCCAAGTAGCCGTCAACCTCACGACCGGGAGTTCCGACGGTACCGTAACCTCAATTCTCAATGCACGGATAGCAACGTGATGGAATG
>JAUMHN010278421.1:0-19036 GCA_032360265.1 Heliamphora ciliata
GTTAGTACACTTGGAGTGTATTGAGTGGGATCAACGGGATGATCGATTCTATACTGACTATATGAATTGATCCACATATCGTATTATCATGTATTGCACGAGCTCTTAATCCTAAAGTGATTGATTAATTGTGTTCAGATGATGTACAGTACTTTGAGTTGTTAATGGTTGAGATTTCTTCCATGAGATCAATAATACCGATGAGTTGGGTACTGTAGACACCCCAATTTGACCCCGCCCAATCTTAGGCGAATCGATGATGAAAACAGGTTGAATCGTGCCTTGATACAATCCTCGGGAAGTAATCCAAGCTCGGTATTTGAACCCGAAACGTTCAAACCAGTGAAATTTTGTCAAACCATCGAAACTTGCTGCCCAAGTAAGGCGACCGCCAACTTGTATTGTGGCGCCCAACATAGAACTTTGTGAAAACCCTAGCCAAAAGTGGCGACTGCCACATTTCATCATGGCGACCGCTATCTTCCATTGTGGCGACCGCCATAGAACTTTGTGGATCCTTCCAAAAATATGGCGACTGCCAACTTGCATTGTGGCGACCGCCAACTCCAAATGGCCTGACATGTCCCAAAACGTGGCAACATCTCATTAGTTGAAGAATTCTATAAATACCGTACCCCAACGTACGTTTTAAGTACGAATTTTGGGTGAGAGAGACTCTGTTGATATATTTAGCAATTCTAAACCTCGACGCCGAAGCCCTGTCGAGATACCGGGTCCTGAACCTTCGACACCTACATTAAAGCCTACATTGCTTGGATCGCCACCTGAGGATTGACCCATTGAAACACATTCCCGACGTGAGGATTCCGCAATCTAGGTACCTTGTTTGGATCCCCGGTCTTTCTAACTCCAATTCTTCTCTTTTGGAGTGATCGGGTTTAAATTTTAATTCCAATTCATACATTTCTTTTCATAATACTCTTGCTTTACTTATTAATTGCCCTATTTATGTTCTAGTATTTCTTCCATTTAGCTTATTTATTTGAATTTAGTTTAATCAAAGCATTAATTGGTACTAATATATTTCGACAATTACAACTCAATAATGTTGTTAATTGTTATAATAGGGCACTTATATTTATGTGAATGTAATAATTAATACTACGTTTCACATTTAAGTTAAAAGATCGTTTAATTTCTTTTATTTTTCTAACCTTAGTTTAATTTTCTTCATTAGTATTTATTTTTCTTTCCACTTATTCTCTAGTAATATTAATTTAATGTCCCTTTCTTTTAAATATTAGTTTAATTTTTATCTTAATTGCAATATAGGTTTAAATTTTTTTTTTTATGTTCTATTTCATTTTCTTCCTAGTTTAATATTTCCTTCTAATATTGCTTTAATAGCATTCTAGTTCATTCATTTGTGCACTAATTTTATGTCCCATTTCATTTTCTTTTAGTTTAATTTTCTTTTCCTAGTTTTTTATTTTCTATCTTTTTTTTAATATTAATATAGTTTCTTTCGCTAGTATTTTTATTTCATTTTTTTTTCTCCTATCACTAGCTTTAATTTTCTTATAATACTCCATTTTCCTTTCATATTATTTACTTTTCTTTCATTAAGCCCAAAAAGATCATAGAAAAAAGGGACTTTTAATCCAATTTACGTTCTTTTCTATTCTTTTGTTTTCTTTTCTTCTAACTTCTCTAAACAAAAAAAATGCAAAAAGTGAATAGTTTGATCATTCTTTTATTAGCAAGCATTTTCTAACTTTCTTTCTTTTCTTTTAGTATAAGTTTCTTTTGTAAGTTTTCTTTTTATAGGATTTTCATTTCACATTCAAGCGTTCTTTTAGTTTATTTTAGTGATATGCATATTTGTTTTAGTTTAGTTTCTTTATTTGAAATCATGTTTAGGATAGTTTAATTTTCTTTTGTAATAAATCCATGTTTAGGTAGTTTTGTCAACTTCTAACATATTTTTATTCTTTTAACCAAATTATTCTAGTTTAGATTGTTTCAACATTATTGCATGTGGGTATGTGTTTCATGTATCCTTTAGATAAAGATTGCATGCCATAGGATTTAGAGTTTTTCTTTTGACACTTATTTGTTTTGGAATGCTATGTACATATTTTATGTATTTTTCATATTTGATTTTGGATGTTCTCTCTTTGCCTATATTTTCTTTATTTGCATGCATTTGAGAAATTATATTAAAGAACCAATGACGATTAGTAGAGGCCAACCTTACGGTTGGGCGAACGGGGTGCCTAATACCTTCCCCGATTCATACCTCAGCCCCCGAACCCTCTTTCTCTTGTTAACGTTTTAAGGATCAGTAGCCAATTTTGTTTTTCTTAGTTTTTCTCAAAAACTAAGTGGCGACTCTATTTTCAACAAAAGGGGTTTTCAAAATTTAGTTTTCAAGGTGTTAAAATATTTTCAAAATATTCTTCGAATTCCTTTATTTTTGACCCCTAAATCCAAAAGTCACAGTATTTTCTGGCGATTCTGCTGGGGACTGATTTTCAAAATCAAATAAGAGGGCTAGATTTAAAAACATAATTGGTTCTTAATAAAATTTCTCATTTGCCTTTTTGCATACATATGCATTGCTCTTCAAACCCCCCTGCCTGGTCGACCTGATGCCCTGAACGTTAATCTATTTTAGAAATTGTTGGGGAGATGGGCAACCCTTACTGACTGTATGCTATCATAGGTGCAGTAAAAGAGTTTGGGCGTACTATTTGACCATGTTCTGCACCACTCCAGGCATGGAAGGTATATACCCGGCTCTATTCGGAAGGTACCCTGTTCAAATTGACCAAAACTGGCTTTTTGCATATAGTGAACTTAAAACTCTCCATTAGGTGTTGCAGCCTTAGTAGGATTATGTGTTTTTGTTAATTGTATGTTTTGATTGCTATTGTTAGGATTGTTTGTTTCGGCTTAGGCTAGTTCCTTTCCCGGGTGTGGCCCGAATTTTTCGTTATCCTTTGATTAGGTTAGCTTTTCGCCTTCGGGTTATCACCCGGGTTTTGCTTTTCTTCTTGTTTGGCTTTTACACCATAGTTTTCTTTTCGGGGTCATGCCCATGTTTTGCATAGAAGCCTCTAGCATAGTTTCTTTCTCCTCCGGGTTCTTCCCGATCTCCTCCCCGTTGTTTAGGGTTGCTTCCTCCGAATCTTTCTTATACCTATGTGAGCTAGTCTCGGTTTCTTACCGTTATGCTGTCCATTTTTCTAGAATTCTAGATTGAACCAACCTCTTGAGAGTTAGAATTGTTTTCTTGCTGGGGTGCTGCCTGTTTAGAGAAGCCTTATCTCTAGATTGATCTTCCCCATAGTAATCATGTTAATTCTCAGATGTTTAGTGGTTATGTTGCCAATATGGGCCCAACAGGGGCATTTCTTCAGGATTTAGTGATTATATCTGTCTATGGTCAGCCTTTTTGATACCTGAGATGTTTGCATCTGTCATCAGAATCCTTATCTAAAAAATGTCTGAGACTGGTTATTCTGCTTGTGGGATCTAGGTTTCTCTGCATGATTACTATTGGGCCAAGAAAAGTATGGTCAACACATGTCTGGGAAAGATCAGTGACAGGAAGACTGTGTAGGATATCTGAATGGCCGATTGAGTCAGCTGAAATGGCAAAAAACGAGATGAATCTGGCAGCCCTAATGTGGGCAATTACTGATATACAGAGAGCCGTAGAGCAATAGACCAGGCTCAAGTGCAATGTCAGGCACAGATTCGGGCAATTCAGGCCCGTATCCCTGTTGTGAATGGACAACCGGATGAGACGAACAAGAATGGAGAGGACCTGTGGGATGAAAATCAAGTTCCCGATGGACCACAAATTGTTCCACCACCACCACAGAATCCTCGACAGCTGATGGTTGAGGAGAAAAATATCGCTCAGTTCAAGGAATCTGCATTAGTCGAGAAAATTGACCGAATGAAAAAAGTGCTGAGGAAAGCTAAAGAAATAGAAGAATATATGCTGGACGTAGGTGGTCTGTGCCTGTTCTCAAAGGCGAAGCTACCAGAAAAGTTTAAAATGCCTGACATGAAAAAGTTTGATGGAACCGGAGATCCCAGAATTCATCTCCGAATGTATGTAGGTACCCTATCGCCAATGCAAATTAATGACCAGCTGAAATCCCAGCTCTTCCACCGATCTCTTTCTGGGGCGGCCCAAAAATGGTTCCTCTCTCTTGACGTAGCAAAGACCAGAACTTGGGAGGACATAGCTACGACATTCGTCAGCCAGTACAGTTATAATGTTCAGTTAGATGTAACTACTTGTGAGTTAGAGACCACTCGCCAAGAAAACATAGAGTTTTTCGTTGATTTCTTGACCCGCTGGAGGGGTAAGGCCGCTAAGATGACAAATCGACCTTCTGAAAAAGAGCAAGTGAGGATGGTAGTAAAGAACCTGCAGTCTCCATTGAAGCGTTATTTGATCACACAACCACTCTCCATGTTCGAGCAATTGTTTGACGCTGGGATCCAAATAGAGGATGCAATCTAGTCTGGGGATATTGAAAAAGTCGAGCCGAGCCAGAAACCACCAAGAAGGACTTTCCTTGTAACCAACCAAAATCCATCCGCTGCTCGCTCAGGTGAGGTCAACCTTTTAAATCCTTCTCCTTCTACCCATCCAGCAAACAACCTTCAGCAGTCAAACAATGGCCAATAGCAACAAAAGCCGAGGAGGGTCTTCACCCCCCTTAATATTTCTTTGTCCACCGCCCTGAATCGACTCGTCGAGAAAGGGCTCCTCAAACCATTAGACCCTATGCCTGTTCCTGATCCCCTTTCACCAAGGTTTAATGCTTCCTAATACTGTGCTTTCCATCAGGGTCACGGGCACCTAACAGACAAGTGCATGAGACTCCGTCATGAGATCCAGAATCTCATTGACAACAAAGTGATCCCTCCTCCATCAGCTACCCCAAAGCCGAATGTCACTACTAATTCGCTCCCGAATCATGCCAGGCAAGCTGGAGTGAATTACATGTCTTTGGGCGAATCAGAGGACCCAAGTCAGCATATCTGTTCTGCATGGCTGCCACGCCCTCGTGTTTCGTCTACTAAAGATCAGTCAGCTTGTTCATTTGTCATGATTAGAGACAGTCGAGATAGGATGGAGGAATGGAATGATAACGCTTGGGAATGGTATCGACTGCTAATCCAAGTCTACTAACAAGAAGAGGAGTGCAACGAAGAAGACGATTGGCCATTAGATTATCCAGCCCGACCCTATGGATTTGGCCACGTGCTTGATGGAATCACCCTTCCCCAACTTTTTGAGGAAGATGTACACGTCAACGATGTGCAATCTTATTGGCTGGTAAGGATTGTATTGAAATTTGACGGGGCCAAATGGACTGATTTTTGGGCTACTCGGGAACAACAGATAATCATTATCGAGGAGGACATTTGGAAGAAAATCGACAATACCTGGGCTATAGAAGATCACGAAGAGAGGAAAGAAAGACTGGCGATCACTGATTTAAGTGATTTATGGGCATTCAAGAGCCCTTCACTTGTGAACGAGTTACGACAGGGTAGTGACACAATAATAGGATTGTGGAATCCTGAAGAGGGTGTAGAACATCTCACCAGAAGCGGGCGAGACTTCAAACCATCCCAACTGGAAAGAGGGCAGCCGAGTGGAAAAGAAAAGGAGAAAGAACAGAAAGAGGAAGATGATGCAGTGTTGAGACAATTGAAGAAGACACAAGCCAACATCGGCATTTGGGGGCTACTGATGGCCTCGCACAAACACAGGCAAGCTGTGTTGAAAGTTTTGAATAAGGTCAGTGTCCCGATAGAGGCCACCCTAGAACAATTGATTGGGCTCATCCTACCAGCCGCTGAACCAAAGGTCATTTTCTTTTTTGACATGGATCTGCCTGCTGAG
The DNA here is from genome assembly GCA_032360265.1 of Heliamphora ciliata. Lineage (NCBI taxonomy): Eukaryota > Viridiplantae > Streptophyta > Magnoliopsida > Ericales > Sarraceniaceae > Heliamphora > Heliamphora ciliata. Next base: position 5,900 of record JAUMHN010278421.1, read on the forward strand.
GGAAGATGCCACAATAAGCCACTTCACATCACCGTTAAGTGCCTAGAAAAATGGGTCCCGATTACCCTTATTGATAATGGATCTGCTTTGAATGTCTGCCAGTTGAGAACGGCCGTCTGCTTAGGGATGAGGCCAAACCAGTTCACTCCCTGCAATCAAAGAGTACGAGCCTACGATAACACAAGGAGAGATGTACTTGGGCTGGTGACGCTCGTTGTTTCAGTAAGACCACTGGAAACGTCAGTTGAGTTTCACATACTGGATGTGCCGGCCTCTTTCAATCTGCTGCTGGGCTGGCCATGGCTACATGACCCGAATGTTTAGGTGGTACCCTCTACCCTTCACCAGAAACTAAAATTGATAAAGAACGGGGCAATTCTGAATATTCATGAAGAGAACAGTATTCACCCTCCGAAGGGAGGAGAGGGCACAACTCTGCTAGACGTTCAACATAGTGAAGATGATGTGTTACTCAGTGGTTTTCAGTTCGATGAAGCACAAGCTGCTCAAACATTAATGAATGAGGAAGAAAGGTATGTTAACCCACGAGCTTTAACAATGATGAGGAAAATGTCCTTCTTCCCCGGCATGGGATTGGGACGTAAACTGCAGGGAATTTCGAAACCCATTCAGATATTGCCGACTTCACATCGTTTTGGTCTTGGGTATGAGCCAACGGAAGAAGATCTGGTGGGGCCTAGAAGGGGACGAAAGGCCAATTATTCTGGAATGCTCAATGGATACTTCGTCAAGGAAGGGGAAGATTTCCTGTATTGTGGCTTTCTGGAGCCGTGGATCGACGAAGAAACCAACCAAAAGTTGCCAAGGTTGGAAATCTTTTTCAACCATCAATTGTCCGACACCGAGGAAGAAGAGACAGTGGAGGAAGAAGAAAAGAAGGTCCGGGAAGAAGACTGGGTCGACATGCTCGATGGTACCAACATGGGGGTGCTGTTTAATGATAAGATGGCTCGGCTGCATATAACTGAATCGGACTGTTTCATGATGGGATTCAGCACACCGACAGATTGTACCAAGCTTATCGTCAATGCGGCTGCAAAAGAGGTGAAGAATTGGACCATCGAGTCTGATGATGTACGCATTGTCTATCCTGAGTTCGGGGTCAAGTCGGAGTTTGTAGTCGAGGGCACATCTGTTGATGCTCCTCTCCATGCTTTTACCATCGAGTTTGTAATCTCCTATGTTCTTAATGAAATGAAAAAGATTTTCGGTTACTCTGCTTTGTTTGATTTATTTCATATGCCTTTCGACGATTTTGAATTCGACGAAGATATTCCCGAAGAAATAAAACTTTTAATAAAAAGAGAAGAAGAAATGCGTACCCAACCAATAAAAAGAGAAGAAGAAATGCGTACCGTAAAGTGTTCAAATTGGTTCTTCTTTATCCTTAGTTGAACAAGAACAATTAATAACTTTATTAAAAGAATTCAAAGATGTGTTTGCATAGTCTTACGAAGATATGCCCAGAATTAATCCCGATATTGTCTAGCACCACATCTCCCTATACCCTGATGCTAAACCGGTCAAACAAAAATTAAGACGAATCCGGCTAGAATGGGCTCAAAAGATCAAAGAAGAAGTTGCCAAACAGATCAACGCTGGGTTCCTAATGGTAACTGAGTATCCAAAAATGGGTAGCCAACATAGTGCCAGTTTTAAAGAAGGACGGTCGTATTTGAGTCTGCGTGGATTTTCGAGATCTCAACAAGGCTAGCCCGAAAGACGATTTTTCACTGCCACACATTGATGTCTTGGTAGATAGTACAGCGGGACACGCCTTGTTATCACTCATGGATGGCGTCTTCGCATACAACCAGATTCTGATGGATCCCGAAGACAGAGAAAAGATGACATTCACCACACCTTGGGGCACCTATTGTTATCGTGTGATGCCGTTCGGTTTAAAAAATGCAGGGGCAACCTATCAAAGGGCTGCCACTACCTTACTGCATGACATGATACATAAGGAGGTCGAGGTATACGTGGACGACATGATAGTCAAGTCTAAGGATTGGGATGGCCACATTACAGCACTGTGGAAATTCTTCGAGAGGATTCGAAAGTACAAGATGCAGCTTAACCCACAGAAATGTGCATTTGGAGTCACCGCTGGAAGAATGCTTGAATTTATGATCACCCAACGAGGCATCGAAGTCGACCCCTCAAAGATTAAAGCAATTTTAGAAATGCCTCCTCCGAGGACCGAGCGAGAAGTCAGGGATTTTCTGGGGAAGATCCAATTCATCAGCCGCTTCATCGCAAAATTGACAACTACCTGCGAGCCGCTCTTCCGTCTGCTAAAGAAAGGAGTCAAGTTTGAGTGGGATCAGAAATGTCAAGACGCCTTCGATGCCGTACGACAGTACCTACAAAACTCTCCTGTTCTAGCTCCTCTCGAACCTGACAGATCACTGATCCTCTATTTGTCAATGACTGATTCAGCTATGGAATGCATGCTTGCACAAGAGGGGGAAACCAGAATCGAAAAGTCTGTCTACTACTTAAGTAAGAAGATGACCGGGCCAGAAATATGATTGACACCGCTGGAGAAGACGTGTTGGGCCTTGGTTTGGGCTTCCTAGAAACTGAGGCATTACATGCTGTCCTTCACAGTGAATATCATCTCCCGGATGGACCCATTGAAGTACCTATTTGAAAAGCCATCACTAACAGGAAGGCTGGCCCAATGGTTGCTGCTATTATCCGAATTTGATCTCCAATATGTCACCCGGAAGTCAGTCAAAGGCAGAGCAGTGGCAAAATTTCTGGCCGATCAACCAGTTGAAGGGGATGAAGACACAGAATTTTAGTTTCCCGACGAACAGCTAATGAAAGTTGGGGATGACAAATGGACTCTATATTTTGATGGCACATCCAATCAATATGACTATGGAATAGGAGTCCTTCTTGTCACCCCCGATGATTCACGTGTTTCGTTGTCCCTAAAACTCAATTTTGAAGTCACCAACAATCAGGCTGAGTATGAAGCGTGTTTAGCGGGATTGGAGGCAGCCTTAGAACTAGGGGCAACGAAACTGGAAGTCATTGGAGACTCAGCACTGGTAGTTTCACAAGCAAGAGGAGAATAGAAGGTCAGGGATTTAACCTTAATTCTCTACCATAAAGAGCTGGAGAAGCTGATATCATGCTTTGAATTAGTAATCTTTACCCATGTGCTGAGACTACAGAACAAGTTCGCCAATGCACTGGCCACCCTGGCATCCATGATTGACATACCACCTGGAGTGCGGATGAGACCTCTAATAATAGAGCAGAAAAGAAAGCCGGCATACAAGATGACAGCTGCTATTAAAGAAAGCACCGACGGTTTTCCATGGTATATTGACATTCAGAACTTCATAGAGAAAGGAGAATATCCAAAGTTTGCTAGCAAAAAGGAAAAAAGGGTAATACGACGACTATCTGCGCAGTTTGTCATTTTTGGCGGTAGACTGTACAAACGGGGACATTCTGGGGTCAACAAGTTGTGTGTAAACATCAAAAAGGGCCAAGAACTGATGAAAGAGATACATGTAGGAGTCTGTGGGCCACACATGAACGAAAATATGCTAACTAAGAAAATACTACGACAGGGATACTTTTGGATGACAATGAAGACGAATTGTATACAATTTGTGCGGAGGTGTCATAAGTGTCAGATTCACGCAAATCTCATGCACGTTCCCCTGTCTCAACTGTATAATCTAACATCACCATGGCCGTTCTCAGTATGGGGCATCGACGTGATTAGCAGAATAACACCGAAGGCATCTAATGGACACGAGTTTATCTTAGTGGCCATTGACTATTTCACCAAGTGGGTGGAAGCTGCTTCCTACTTGGTATTGAAAGCCTCCCATGTTGCCAAGTTCATCAAGCAAAATATCATTTGTCGGTATGGAGTTTTTCGCGAGCTCATCTCGGATAATGGCTCACATTTCCAAGGGGAAGTCTCGGATCTTTTCAAGCAATACCTGATAGTGGCTCATAAGTCCTCGCCATATCGGTCACAAACCAACGGAGCAGTCGAGGCAACAAACAAGAACATCAAGAAAATTCTACAAAAGACAATCAACTCGCACAAAGATTGGCTAGGGCATCTACCATTTGCACTCTGGGGATACCGAACGTCGATAAGAACTTCAACCGAAACTACGCCATACTCTTTAGTGTACGGCATGGAAGCCGTACTCTCCATTGAAGTGGAAATTCCCTCGCTAAGGGTAATGGCCGAGGCCAGTATCTCAGAAGTAGAATGGCAGAGGAACCGAATGGAAGAATTGCTCCTGTTTGATGAAAGAAGACTACAAGCTCTATTCCATGTACAAGGTTACCAAAGGAGGATAGCTCGAGCGTTCAAAAGGAAGGTCAAGACTCGAGATCTTAGAGAAGGCGATCTGGTTCTTAGGGAAATCAGAGCTCCTATCTTCGACCCGAGGGGCAAATTTAAACCAAACTGGTCCGGACCGTTTCTCATCAAAACCATTATGATCGGTGGTGCAGTCATTATTATGGATTTGGATGGCAATATATTCTCCACTCCAGTTAACCTCGATCAACTCAAAAAATACTATCCCTGAGGTAAAAATAAGATAAAAATAAAAGCTCGCTGAGTTAAAAATCAAAAAGGCAATTCAGGTAAAAGTTAGAGTAGCCCGCAAGGCCGAAAATCCGAAAGGGCGACCTTGGAAAAAGTTAGAGCATTACAAAAGGTGAGTGTCAATACCCAAGTGAAAACCAAGCCTGAACTACGCTAAGGCCTGATTCCATCTTTTTGGGATACGTAGGCAGCTTCTTTAAGAAGTCCGGCCATTTTTTTTGTCCTTAACCATCTTGAATCTAAATAAGACCAATGCAAATTAATTCCTGAATTTTAATAATAAAGTCATTAAAACTTTGGATAAATTTAAACCATCTTAAACATAAAGTGGAAATTTGTCATTACTTCGATCAAAATTACAAAGTTTTGAATAAAAAGGGAGGGCACACAAGTCCCAAACTCTACAAATAAAAAAGGAAAGCTGTGAAATTTTTCTCAAAACAAAGCAGAGGTTCTCAAATCCTCCTCCTTTTGCCGCTTATTTTCCCTCTTCTTTGTCTTTCTTTTCCCTATCTTGTGTCAACCATGTCTTATATTCAGCAGAAAGATCGGGACACTGTAACTCATGCATCTCCATCAATGAGCGAGATGGCCAGGCATCCCTATACTGTGCTAAAAAAGGAGCCCGCAGTGCAGAAGAAGACAAACGACCTCGAATATCGGGAAATATGATCTGACTTCGCCCGAACTGCTGCATGATCCTATGAGGGTAGTAGAAAGTAGTCTGACACATACCAACAAGCTGCACACTAGGATGATCCATAGTGGTCAGAGTCATAGCAGGAATCCGCCACCAGGGGCACTGCCAGGTAATGTCTGAACAGGTCAGAGAGGAAAGATATTGTCGCCAAGATGCCTCAGTGTCACATATTTGATAACGCGGACGATAAAGGAAAGCAGCGGCATTGTGTCTATCAGTGGGAGGCTTCTGTATAAGGTTCACCTTCTCCATCAGCCAGATCTACAGCAAGAGTTAGAACAGTAAGAGAAAGGTTTTGTAGTATAATAGAAAACTTGATACATAGGAAGATGTTAAGATCACTTGGAGAAGTAAAGGGCTGCCAACAAAGGTGGTGGTTTCGCTACGATGAACGGCATCCAAGCCCAACAATGTCTCAGCCAAAACCAGGGGCACGAAGTCTTTTCCTATCCACATTTGGCCAGCAATGTCAACCAGGACACAACTAACCCGTCCATCAAAAGGGACAAGAAGATACTGGGCAAGGAGGCAGAAGCAAAGTGCATAACGGCACCGCAGCTGAAAGTCTAGATCGCTGAGGTCACTAGTAGGATGAAACCTCTCAATAAGCCATGAAATATCGAGACAGTCACCCGAGATCAGACGTGAAGCCTCCATCTTAGACAGATCGTAGAGTTGCATCACCTGTTGCCGAACAGAGAGAAAAGGAGTGGGGACAACTATGGAACTCCGTGGAGTCAAGTCCAAAATGGCAGCAAACTCCTCCAGAGTGGGACAAAGTTCTTCAAAACCAAATCGAAAGACATGAGACTGAGGATCCCACAGTTGTGCAGCAGCTGCTAGTAAAGGTCTGTTAATCTTCACAGTCCTCAATGAGAAAAGGGCATTAAGACCAAAGGGGGCGAAGTTCAAACGTTCGATATGGGAGAGTGTTTCAATCCATAGAGAAAGAGGAGATGCCATCTGAGTCCGAGCAACAGCAAATGGGGCCTTCGGGGCTATATTTATAAGGTAGAAAAGGGCAAAAAATCAAAATTTCTACAAAAAGGACAATTAACGTGGCGATCGCCATCTTGGAACTGGCGACCACCAACTCTAAAATGCATAGTACAGTGACATCAGCCCTTTGACCAGGTGACCGCCATGTTGAAGCAAGCGACCGCCAAGTAGACATTTTGAGAAAGTGGCGACTGCCATGTTAGAGTACAGCAACCGCCATGTTTGAACATAACAGGTACAGGTCAGCTTACAGTTTGTGCAATCTGTGTGGCACCTGAACTATGCGTTCATGACAGTTTGAGCAGTAAAGTGAAAGAAACCCATATAAGCAGATCGATATAAGGCAATAAATGGCACGAAGGCCCACAGTATAACAGAAAGCAATGTATTAGGAATAAAAAACTGGGGCACCTGGGCCCAATAAACAGCAAAATGGGGCATGCAGGCCCATGAGTGTATGAAACAAGGGGCACGCAGGCCCATCAAAATAAATGTATTAAGAAGTAAATAAAGCTGGGGAAGGGGAAAGCTCTCTCTCTCACTATTATCTAGGACGAACTCACCGGGAAGGGCCGACCTCCTCCGAGCTGTCATCCTCGAAGAGTCTATCAAAGTCGCCACCATCGTCGCTGGCGGAGGAAGAAACGGCTCTGGATCAACTCCAAGTAGATGAAACCGACCCTCTAGAATGAGCCCGAGAGGACAGCCGGGAACCACTGCCTCTAACAGGGGCTGGGGATGGGGCTGGAGCCTGTGGAAGCACTACACCGACAACCGGAGCTAGAGGCTTTCAAAAGAAAAGCAAGACTCAGAGCAGAATAAAAGTAGGAAAATGCAAAAAAATTGAAAAGAACTTACAAGCTACTTACAACGGCTACTGGCGTGAAAGTAATGCCGGCCGCCCGCATCGAGGCATCCATCTGCCGAACCATCACTCTCAGGCTGGTGACCATCAGCATCGTCCGGTCCACCCACGCCTGATTAAATTACAGAAGGAAAGAGAAGAAGTCAGCCAGACAAATGAAGTAGAAAATAAAATAAAGGAGTAAGGATAAGGAAGTGCCTGGCAAATCTCTGCTCTGAACTCAGAAACTGGTGGGATTGGAACAGGAAGGGAGAGAGAGAAACCATAGGCCACAGTCTGGATCTCCCAAGGGATCTTCGGACCTACCACTCCCATAGCGTCAGTAGCTCCAGCACCAGCACCAGCAGGACCGGCGTTAACAGCTTCAGCAGCGGCACCAGCAGCACCAATACCAGTAGCCTCTAGTGCTTGTCCTCGTCTCCTGCCTCCTGGGACAACCGGGCCGGGTTCTAGTGGTCCCATCAGATGATCCCAGGCCCAGGTTGTATAATCTCCCTCCACTACGAGCAGCTCCATAGTAGGGGTTCCCATGGTCTCCAGTAGAAGGTTGACCCGGCCCAGATCCTCAACCCAGCGTATACAGCTCGGGGGAACCACTGGGATCCAGAAGTCACCCAGGCCGAGCGACTGGCGAACCACTCGCTCTCCCAGATAGTACTCCCGCCCAAATGGGCCCTCCAACAGGATACGCCTCGCAGCGATATCACGGCTATGCATCAAATCTGCGCCGGCCCGATCCTCTACCCCCTCTAGACATCCCAATGGACCTATAAAGTACAATACAATGTAAATAACAGTCAGATATACAGTATGATGAATAGTGTACAGTAAATAGTGCCCAGTGCAGTACAGTACAGCGCAGTGAACAGAATGAAGAACAGTGCAGTGCAGTATAGTGAACAGCGCAGTAAGCAGTATGATACAGAAAGCAATGAATTGAACAATAAAGATACCTGGTCGGAGGTCAGCCGGTCCAAAGACACCTGGAACTGGTCAAGATCCTTCCCTCCAGCTTTCTTCCCCTTCAGCCCACGGGACCACCAGACTGGTCAGGGAATGACCAGAGGGTCTACTGTAGAGTTCACCGGGACATGAAGCCCGAGGAACTCGTAGGTCCATAACTGCAAAGAAGAAGATATCAGCAAGCAAAAATAACAGATAACAGAAATGGATGAAGAACTACAGAAACAAAATCATACCTCCCAGACCCTCCAGTATCCCCTGATGCTGAGCTCCTGGGGGAACCGGGTCAAGGTCTGCATAAAGCTGTAGAGAGTAGCCAAAGCAGCGCCTCCCTAGTCATAGCTAGCAACCCGGTCAAGATGAGCCAGGCCGCCCAAATAAGGCAAATGAACGGTGTTCTCCTTGTTCTAAAATAAGGAGGTACCGAACATATACATGAGAAAGCCTCGGGCAACCCACTCGTAGTGATGAGGCTCGGTGCACTGAAAGCATCTGAACCGCTCAAAGAACCAGGTGTATCTGACTCTGTCACGGTCCATCTGAGCAGGAACAGCCCCGAGAAAATACAGCAACGCGTTGGCGGACTGCGCAATGGTGGGATCAAAGGGGATGGAAGCTCCTCCAACTCAGATGCTGGTGATGAGAGCAAAGTCCAGAGGCGTCAGAGTAGCCTCAAAAGTGGTGAAGTGGAAGGTGTTGGTGGTATCCCATCACCGCTCGGCTAGGGCTGTCAGCCATATCCGATCATTGCTCGTCCTACCCAGCAGGGGTATGAAACGAGCAAAGGAAGAGGCATCGATATAAGCCCGACTGGGAGCAGGAAGGGCATCATACCACTCCAACACCTCCCCCGAGGCAGAACCCACGAAACCCCAGACGTAATGACCAGCCTATAAAAGAAGAACAGATAGAGAACATATGAAGAACAAGTCAAGCAAGGCAAAGTGCAGGAAATGTCTGAAGCCAAAACCCTAGGAAACTAGGCACCTTAACCCTAGGTTTGTGATTCCTAGTGATCCTAAGTCCTGGTGCACCAGTCGAATTTCTATCATTTTTTCAAATAAAAAAAAAAGAGAAAAAAAAACAAAACAAAACAAAAATCTTCTTAAGATTTCTGGGATTTTTCTAAGATTTTTCACAAATTTCTAGGGCATTCTTAAAATTTTCCTTAATTTTCTAAAATTGTCCTCAAATTTACAAGATTTTCTAAAAATTTCTAAGGTTTTCTAAAATGTTCCTAAAATTTTCCTAAAATTTTCCCCAAAAAAAAAAATTTTCTAAAATTTTCCCAAAAATTTTCTAAAACTTTCAGAAAATTCTTCTAAATTTTCCTAAAATTTTCCTAAGATTTTTCCCAAAATTTTCTTAAAATTCTTCTAAAATTTTCTAATTTTTCCCAAAATTTTCTCAGAATTTGTCTAAAATTTTCTCAAAATTATTCTAAAATTTTCTAATTTTTTCTAAGTTTTTTCCAAAATTTTCTCCGAATTTTGAGAAAATTTTATAAAATTTTTTTAAGATTTTCACAAAATTCTTCTAGAAAAATTTCTAATTTTTTCTAAGTTTTTCCCAAAATTTTCTCAGAATTTTTCTAAAATTGTTTAAAATTTTTCTAAATTTTTCCAAAACTTTCTCAAAATATTTTTAAAATTTTCTAGTATTTTCTAAGATTTTTCCAAAATTTTCTAAAAATTTTGCTAAAAAGTTTCTAAAAAGTTTCTAAAAATTTTTCTAAAATTTTTTCAAAATGTTCTAAAAATTTTTTTAAAATTTTCCCAAAATTTTCTGGTATTTTCTAAGTTTTTTCAAAAATTTTCTAGTATTTCTAAAATTTTCTCAAAAATCTTTCTCAAAATTTTCTAGGTTTTTCTAAATATTTCTAGATTTTTCTTAAAATTTTTCTCATAATTTTGTAGAATTTTCTAAACATTTCTAAGAACTTTTTCAAAAATATTTTTCAAAATTTTCCTCGAATTTTTTGAATTTTTCTCAAAACTTTCAAAATTTTCTAATGATTTTCGAAAATTCTTCAAACTTTTTAAAAATTTACCCCAATTTTTTAAGATTCGTTCCAAAATTCTAAAAACAAAAATCAAAAATCAAAACAAAGCTTTCCCCCCTAGATTTGTGTTTTTCTCGAAATAAGCAATAAAATTTTTTAAGATTTTTCGCTAAAAATAATCTCCCCTTTTTGTAGGTTGTTTAAAATATCCTAGTTGTCCCTACTGTTTTGATCTCCATTGTATAAGTACCTAAATTAAGTTCAAAGCCCGATCATCATTCGTCAATCAGCATTCACATATCAAAATCAATCAACGCATCAAAAATAAATCATCATCATCTGTCATCATCATCAAAAAAACACATCATATGGGGGATCCTACACATGCATCTATATTTGATATTCCATGTTCTGGTATTAAAACAAGTAAGGATGGGGTACTTACCGATGGGCGTCGACGAGATATATGATGGTCAGGCTCCCGCAGAAGAAAATCGGCAGCAATAGCATCCTCGAGAGGCTCATAGTGTCTCAAGCCACAAGGAACCGCGCGATGAGGTAATGGATCGTACGTGTGCGGGTCAAAAGGTGCCGGATGACCGTCTCCAGTATCAGAGGCCAAAAAGTCAACCATCGCAGCCTCTGCAGCAGTATCGGCAGTCGCCTGAGCCTCAGCAGCTGCTCGCGCCTCCTCCTCAGCAACCCGGCGGGAGGCATGCTCTGCCTCAAGAACAAGGGCATCCATCGCGGCGGCAGGCTGCGTGGAAGTAACCCCACCAGTAAGAAGGCTGGTGGATGTACCCTCGAGAGTACCCAGGGAATAGCTCCTAGTAGCAGCGGGACCCTGTCGTGCCCCGAGGTCATCGTCTCCCTGACCCTGACCGGCCATAAAGAGAAAAAGGATCACAAACAGAAGGGTGAACATCGTGCGACAAAATAAGGTTCTCACAAGAAAAAGAAAAGGCTAAGGAAAGTGAGAAAGTAAGGAGGGAGGCTGAGAGAAGACGAGAGAGAGACTGAGAGCGTGAGAGAGCTAGAGAGAGAATGGAAGAGTGAAGAATGAGCCACACCCACGCGCCTCAAGGGGTCTTATGCGTGCTAGGAGTTGGCAGTCGCCATCTTCAATTCTAGCGACCGCCAGGTTCAAGAGGATCTTATTCGACGACCGCCACTTTCGAGGGGTTTGGGCTTGGCGACCGCCAGGTTGTCAAGAGTCACGTCATGTCAGTATTTTATTATGGTATTTTGGGTTGCTTAAAGGACCGTTTGGGCGTATGTTTTGTTTGTTTTATTATTATTTTTGTGCGCACCTTATTAGCAAAAATAATCCAAATAAAAAAATAAATAATAAATAAATAATAAAAATAAATAAATAATAAATAATAATAATAAAAAGAAGAAAAGAGAAAAATAATAATGCATAAATAAATTTTCCTTATGATGAGTTATTTTGTGTACATTTTCAAAAATATTTTGTTAGTTTCAAAACTTTGTGTGTTTTTTTCAAAAGAAGGATTTCTTTAAATTTTATTCTTTTTTTTGACAATGTTTCCTTTCCGATAAATCTAATTCGAAACCATAACTTGGTTTTTAATCTCGCACTTCATCCCGAATTTTTAGGTCTTGACTCGACCTTTTAATTTATGGTTATCTCTTTCGATAAAAATAATTTTAAGACTTGACTCGGTTTTTAATTATTTTTTGTCTCGTGCTCGTCTTGAATTTTTAGGTCTTGACTCGACCTATTAATTCATGGTTATCCCTTCCGATAAATTTAATTTTAAGCCGTGACTTAGTTTTTAATTATTTTTATCTCATATTTTTAGGTCTTGACTTGATTTATTATTTTGTGATTTTCCTCCCGATAAATTTAATTTTAAGCCATAAATTGGCTTTTAATTATTCTTATCCCACTTCCAACCAACTTTAAGCCGTAACTCGGCTTTCAATTATCCCGAATTTTAGTTCTTAACTCGACCTATTAATTCGTAATTTTTCACTCCGATAAATTTAATTTTAAGCCATAAATTTGGCTTTAATTATTTTTAATCTCGTATCTCATCCCGAATTTTAGGTCTTAACTCGACCTATTAATTCGTGATATCCTATCCGATAAATTTCAAAACCTTAACTTAGCTTTTATCTCATACCTCGCTCTGATTCGTTGGTCCTCCTCATGACCATAAACTGACTCGTCGGTACTCTTCACGACCTTAAACTGACTCATCGGTCCTTCTCATGACCCTAAACTGACTCGTCAGTCCTCCTCGTGATCATAAACTGACTCGTCGATCCTTCCCATGACCCTAAACTGATTCATCGGTCCTCCTCACGACCTTAAATTGACTCGTGTTTTACACTATACTTGTCATACATCACATTTCTTATCTTACATCCTTACATCTTGCCCCATGAACTACGTTCTGGTTTGATCCCTAGCAAAGGGGTACGTAGGCAGTTCGATAAAAATTCAGGTACGACCAACATCAATGCATGTTAGTGTGCTTGTGTCCTAAGATTGATGGCTCACTTCACGCGTTGCTACGCAAGTTATATCAAAGAGGAGCAACTGTAGACACCCCAATTTGATCCCGCCTAATCTTAGGTGAATCCGATGATGAAAACAAGTGGAATAGTGCCTCCATACAATCCTCGAAAAGTGATCCAAGATCGGAATTTTAACCCGAAACCTTCAAGCCAATGAAATTTTGATGAACCATCAAAACTTTCTGCCCAAGTAAGGCGACCGCCAACTTGCATTGTGGCGCCCGTCATAGAACTTTGTGAAAATTCTAGCTAAAAGTGGTGACCGCCACCTTTCATCATGGTGACCGCCAACTCCCATTGTAGCGACCACCGTAGAACTTTGTGGAAACTCCCAAAAACATGGCGACCACCAACTTGTATTGTGGCGACCACCAACTCCAAATGGCCTGACGTGTCCCAAAACGTGGCAACATCTCATTGGTTGAAGAATTCTATAAATA